>APFE030864164.1:101650-130475 GCA_000404065.3 Pinus taeda | reverse complement strand
TGTACAACCCCATTGCAGCTCGGGGGTCTGCGGGGAAGAAGAGTACCCAAGGAGTAGGTTGGGAGGTTAACCGGTGGGTCTCGTTCGGATCAAGTGAGGCATCATATACTCGCAGACGGACCAACGACAAGGAATTACCCGCGACAACCGATCAAGCGAAATCGCGCCTCTCCGGTGTACGATACATGTGTATTTCGTTATTACTTGGTCTTAGATTTAAAGCATATAATGTGGTGTTATTTCCTGAATGAACATTAGTAATGTATGTGTTGATTAAATTGAATTCTTATTGTGTTTGCTTACGGTTGTAATTTCTGTGTAAAAAAAAAAAAAAAAATTAGCTAGACATTTCACTGTTTTAGTTGGGTCGTTTCAATTGGCATAAAGTGTGAAGAGATTCATTACCAAGAAGGCAACGAAGAGCATTAGTAAAGTAACAAGGACAGTGAAGGTGACCATCTCTGAAAATACCAGAGATGTCGATGTCCAATACTAAGAAAATCAAGAAAGAAGATCGTAATGCCAAAAGAACACCCTCGTGGCAGTCTGTCCATCCCACACATTTCAATTTTTCGAGAAAAAGTGCTAAATTTGAGGGTTTCAGTTGTTGATAATCTTGCAACTGATCCAGCTTGAAATCAATTTCATAAGTTAGTGCTCCATCCCATTAACACCCTCGTGGCAGTCCGTCCATCCCACACATTTCATTTTTTTGAGCGGGAGTGCTAAGTTTGAGGGTTTCAGGTGCTGATAATCTTGCAACTGACCCAGCTTGAAATCAGTTTCATAAGTTAGTGCTCCATCAAATTCTATCAAGAAATGAGAACTGCCAGTTACAACCTCCTGTTATAACCACCCGTGTCTAGTCTACGCAAGTTTCTAGCTAGTCACAACTGTCACATGTAAAATCAATGGATGATTATAATTCAATCGTATAATGAAAGATCGAATGGTGTATAGTGAAGACAGGTAGATAGCAGGGGAGTTCGTCTCAGAGGGAAACGCCTTACGGCGTAAAAATGTCGCGTGATGCCATTAATAGTAAATGACATCCACCCATATTTTAAAATCATTGTGATGGCAAGCCACCGAGAGGTTGATCTGGTCGTCAGAATCTTTCCCTACTTTCCAAGTTATCGCTGGCTTCATCGTGATGTAAGGAGCCACTATGTTGATTATGTACCAAAAAATTTCATCTGTTTAATACACATTTGCCTACTCAGTCATCTAAACTTACACTGAAAATCAGTGAATGATTTAAATATTGGAATTGTGATTCAATCTTTTGAATATACATAAAAAAAATAGATGATCTAGAGTTTCTTTACCTCTCCTTTAGCTTTTGGAGGAAGCGTTGCACAGATAATTTCGGCACAATTTGTAGGCATGCTCGTGAAAAAGTTAAAAACAATGTTAAAAACCCAATTTTCAACCTTGAAAATCTTTTTATAATTTTTCACATTCTGTCGAATAATATAAACCACATTTGTCAATATAAAATATTTTAGGATCCGCGTCTTGCCTACGGGAAGTCTTTCAAGCTAATCTTCATTGTCAGCGTTCGATGCAGGCTTGGAAAGCAGCGGTTTCAATATCTGTTGGATTTTGCTGATATTAATCTGACATGTTCTTTTCTTGCTCGAGCTCATAGATCCGACAAGCCTAATAATGGCTTCTGCCTGCCACAAAAATGATGAAATAAGCCTGCGAATAAATTAAAGGACGCCAAGAGAACTAAATATGCAAACATTTCGTCAAAAAAATATACGAAATTTGTTGCTCAGATCAAAATAATACCTTCTCAGCCCGCACATTGTAAACATTCACCATTCCATTATAAAAAATAACAAATTGACCTGTGGACTGCTACTCGGGGGATTTTGCAAGAACTGATCTGTTGCAAATAGTGCTAAAAACACGAAGTTGGCTGGTTTTTTTTTTTTTTTTTTTTTTTTTTGGTATAGAAATTACATATGTTTCAAAGTTTGCATCTCATAGGAGCATATCAAAATTATATATCCAAGCTAATCTGCAAACATGCATAAAAATGAACCTTATAACCAGACTAGGATACATAAAAGATTTTCTATGCTAATTCTAGGTTGTTTGTTGTATCTAGATAAATCAGCATAGCATATTCTAGAATATGTTAGGCATACATCTGTATTTTTTCACAAACATGAAGAGCAAGATGTAATGCAGAGTAGTTAATCCGCAATAAAAAAAAGAGTATGTCTGGGTGTAGTTATCCTGGTAAAGGCATAATCTCGGTCTCCAACCAAGTCTCATCCATCTTAATCTCTATGTGGAGTCCATCCAGATATTCCATGATGCCTTTTTTGGAGAGGTAGTCCGCTTCTACATTGAAGTCCTTGTTGTATGGTGGAGTATTGGAGAGGGTTCCAGAGAGTAGAAATCTGTTGTAGCCAACACTGAAGAGAGGATTTGTTGATGTTGGCATTCCCATAGACATAATTAATGATGACCTTTGAGTCCCCATAAATGTGGATAGTAGGAATATTCAGATAATGTATGAACTAGAGGAGTCCCCATAATACCATGGCCTCAAGCCTTCGTGTTGGAGCCCTTTCCTACCCCCTAGTGTACCAGATCTGTTAACTTTGGCAAATATTAGATAATGAATCCACATCCACAACTGCTACATTGTGATGCTCCATTAAAAAAAAGCTCATAGGGAAGGAGATCTGTAGCCAGATGTGGGGTTTTTACGCAATTTATTGGATGTACCAACATGTATTTTAGCCGAGATTGTGCTTTGAATTTTTTCCATCACACTGCTCAGCTTTCACGGTACTCATTGAAAATAATATTGTTCCTCCACCTCCAGATCTCCCAAAGAACAATGGGTGGAATGAAGCCCCTAGTACCATGCTACGAACTCCACCATTCAAGACACTCTGGAATATCAGACAACAGTGGGAACTGTAACCCAAATGAGACATCCAAGGTATTCCAAATTTTTGTAACCTTGGGGTAGCTTATGAACAGATGCAAATTGTCCACTTCTGCTTTTCTACATAAAAGGCAAAACCCAGGTCCAAACCAGCACCTATTTTGTAGATTTTCCCAAGTCAAGTTTTTGTTCCTCCAAACTAACCACAGAAAAAGAGATTTTTTGGTAGGAATATGGGAGCTCCAGAATGTAGAAAACCAACATCCCTCAGCCTGGTTGGTTTCTAAACAGCATAGTCGATTGTATGTATCCACCACCATTATATTGTCAACCTTCATCTTGCCGCGCCATATGATCGAGTCTCTAGTCGAGTCTCTATGGATGCTATACTGTTGAAGTTGCAAACAAATCGAATTCCAATCCACAGTTGCCTATCCCTACAAACCTAGTGCTGCAAAGGGCTTCCAGATGCGGCAATTATGTTGCCAAGTCAATATGACTTGATTCCATAAGTAAATTCCCACTACATTTAGACCGAAAACGAGAGGGTCCGAGAGAGCATCGATATCCTCTAGTCCCCAGATATAGTCTCGTCCAATAGCAATGTGATGACCCGTGCCTTGTCTCCATGAAAGCATAAGGAAAAATAGGTGATATATCTTCATAAAACTGCGTCACATCGCCGAACCGGAGTTGCAGCGGATGTGCCCCTTGCACAACCAAACCTAAAAATATACGTCTTTCAGATATTTATGTTTGATAATTTGACTCCAAATTCCATCACCAAAGATCCCGCACCATAATGATTTGAGCAAGAGAGCATGTCCAAATATTTTTAAGTGCAAAATACCCCAACCGCCTTGCCGCTTCGGCATGGAGATATGGTCAAGTTTAGCAAGGTGGAATTTTTGTCGCTGCTGCATATCAGACCAGATAAAGTGAGCAATAATCCTGTTCAGTTTCTTGATGATGGATATTGGTAGATGGAATAAATGTGGCCAGTACACACCCATCTAGGTAATCGCAGCCTGAGTGAGGATGATATTGGTAGATGGAATAAATGTTCCCAACACACACCCATCTGGGTAATCACGACCTGAGTGAGGATGAATCGACCGCCCATTGAAAGGCAACGAAATTCCCAACCCTATATTTTCTTATAAAACCTGTCAATAAGCCACTGCCAATCTAGGACCCTCTAATTACAAGGCTTAATGTGGAAACCAAGATATTTAATCCCACCAGACATGTTCTCAAAAGCAATCCCAAATAGATTTAAGCTCGCTCAGCGATCACAAAGTTAGCCTTATCATACATTTAAGCTTACTCAGCTATCAAGAATTAGAAAATATATCAAATTACAAATATCTGGACATGACAATACCTTGAAACCAGATCAGCTTGGCTGAGTGCAAAAGGCCTGGTAATATTTCTCTTTGTAACTTTGGTGTTTGAACCAAAACCATTGCTTATGGGAAATAATTCCATCATTTTCGCGTGACTGGATGCCTTAGAGAGTTCAGTAAAGCCCTTGGCCTTGTGATTAACATGAGCCAAATCACCTTGCTTCTCCTCTGAAAGTCCGATTGACAAAAGCACCTTTTGCATCATCTGTTGTTTTATCCGTGACAGATCTTGCACTATTGCATTCATCAAAATACATACAAAATCAGCGAAAACATTTTGCTAAAACAAGAACAGAAGACAAGTTTAAGGAAAGACTGCATATTGCACCAGTCGATTCGAAAATAAAGTTGTGAGACAAATTCAAGGCGTTTGGAAAAGAAAGCATACATCTCGGCTTGGCTTGTTTTTTTCCAGGTCTAAATTCCAAACTAGTACTGTAATTTATGCTTGGCCCGTTTGATTCAGAGTCTTTCTAAATGCGTACAAACTCGAAAGCTACAGATGCACTTGGAGACATAGCGGGCAAACTGAATTGTTCATATAAATCACCAAAATTTCCGCTGCAACCTACCTTTTCTCAAGGCTCTGATACTCCTGGAATTAATCAAAGAGTCGAATACATGTAGATTATTTTATTTTCTGCATCTAATTAAACCCTTCCATAATGATATTTTCCTGGTGAGAGGTGATTTCGATCTGATAAAAGCACTTGAGGAAACGAAGGGTGGCATTTTCCATCTTGACACTAACTCACACCTCTTCCACAACATTATTAACTCGATGAACATGGTGGAAATCCCTATCCGTAATTAAATCCAAAACTGGAACAACATCAAAGGAGGTAAACATCAAATTTCTTGTTTGTCTAATCTCTTTTTAATCTCTAAATCTTTTCTTGCTAAAGATATTTTCTTGGGAGCTTCTATTTTACCAAGCATGGGGTCAGTTTAATGACCCATTTTCCTTGAGCTTGACATCAAATAGGCCCCAATGACAGGCCATTTAGATTTGAAGGCTTATGGCTGTAGGATCCTTCCTTTGTGGATAAATCCAAGGAATGGTGGAAGGAAATGGAACTCTGAATCCGTTCCCCAATGCCCATATTCTAGAAAACACTAAAATCCCTCAAGGCTCAAATCAAAAGATGGCTCCGAGGAATAGTATACGAATATTCTCCAAGAAAAAACTAATTAAAAGTCCAAATGGGATATATATAGTAATAAATTATCCTAGAGTGTCGATCTGAAGCCTCAGCTCAACGAAAAGGATCTATCTTGGTGCAATAATAAGAAATAATAAGAAAGAAGGAAACATGAAGAACAAATCTAGAAACATAAATCTTAAATCAATTTGTTAAAAGAAGAAGAGAAAATTACTAGATTCTTTCACATATTTATGCTCTAGCATCACCAGCACAACTAAATATTTTCCCTTCTAGAAAAATCTAGAAAAAAACTCACATACGCAAGGACCTGGAATGGGAGCTCAAGAATTTCTACAGAAGAGGAGCTCAGGAATTTCTATAGTAATCTCTTGAAAGAACCCTCGACCAATAGGCTAACTTCCATTAGAAAAATAATTCCCACATCCATTGTCTAGTTTCCCATGATCATAATGTCGCCCTCATGATAGAAATCACCCTTAAAGATCTGGAAGAGGTGGTCATGAGTATTCCTAAAGGTAAAGTCCCCAAGCCTAATGGCTTTACCACAAACTTTTTTCAAGTCTATTGACCATTCCTAGGCCTATAAATTTTAAAGCTGTCGAAGAATTCAGAAAGATAAGATTTGCCCTTCCTACTCTCAATGCAACCTTCCTCACTCTTATCCGCAAGTCATATAACTATGTAGCTTATGGCCTGTATCCCTTTGTAATGTCATTTATTAAACTATTTCAAAAATAATAGCCAACCATCTAAAATACCTCCTACCCTCACTCATTTCAAGGAGAAATAAGGTTATGTAGAAGGGTGCCAAATGCTAGATGGCATCATTGTCGCACATAAGCTCATCCACTCCTTGAAAATACTCAAGAAAGTGAGCATGGTTATTAATCTTGACTTCTCCAAAGCATTTGATAAACTAAGCTAGTCGTACCTTTATCACTCCCTCAAAGCTTTTAGCTTCTCTCAAGACTAAACTGATTGGATTTGTTTTCTCTTCTCCTCACCTTTCTTCTCCATTCTCCTCAATTCTCCTCAATGGTTCTCCCACCAAAACCTTCAACTCTTCAAGGGGCATTAGGAAAGGATACCCCCTATTTCCCTTCCTATTTGTCCTTGCAGTTGAATGTCTTGGTAGAGTGCTTCAAGCTAGTAGAAGGAAAGGCTTATTATCATGTATTCGCCTCAGTAATTCCATGAATTGATATTATTTTATTTATATAGGAAGCTCATAAACGTAGCATGGAGCTTTGTCCACGGTAACTCTATTTTATTGAAAAATAAATACTTAAGGAAATACTTGGATTACATAATTATAAACGAATTGAAAAAGTAGGTGGGCTTATATGTTAATGTTGCATAATTATAAACCAAATAAAACTGTGAGTGTAGTTGTACTAGATGACAACTTTACCTTATTAAAAATCACCAAATCAATCTATATTACCTAACAAATTTTGTTACCGAGATTCCCATGAAATTTATATAGTTAGAAAATAACTAAATAATCATGGACTTGTAAACATATTACCAACGTACATGATGTACATTACCAACTTTCTACTCTTCATGTCACATATAAGATCCATCGAGAGATACACTTCATTTTTTTTAATAAAATTATGAATAATCTATTTACAATAAATGAAAGAAAAAAGAAATTGCTCAGCAGCTCTAGGCTAACAACCGGAACGATGTGAAAATGGAGAAGGTGCTTGCTTCTGCTCACGGTGGTACAAAGGAGAAAACACGTTCATTCGCTCAATTTAATGTCGATGAAAACGATTTGGTTAAGATTAGAAAATGCCACCTGATGCCATTAATGGTCAATACCATCCCCCCACATCTTAAAATCATTGTGATGAGAAATCCAACGAGAAGATGATCTGGTCGCCTGAATCTTTCCTGCCTTTCCAAGTAAATGTCACCGGCTTCATTATGGTGCAAGGAGACACAATGTTAATTCTGTACCAAAAAAATTCATCCTTTTAATACACATTTGCCTACTCAGTGATCTAAATTTACACTAAATATAATTATCATAATTGATTTAAATGCTGGATTTTCTATTCAATCTTCTGAATATACATCATTTTTAAAATTGATATAGAGTTGATTTACCTCTTCGCTCGCTTTTGGAGGAAGCGTTGCACAGATAATTTCGGGACAATTTCCAGGCTTGCGCATGAAAAAAGTTAAAAAAATAATGTTAAAAACACAATTTTCAATCTTGAAAACCTTTTTATACTTTTTACTTTCTGTTGAATAGTATGAAGTTATGAACCACATTTGTCAATATAAAATATTTCACGATCCGCGTCTTACCTATGGAAAGTCTTTCAGGTTGATCTTCGTTGTCAGCGTTCGATGCAGGCTTATGATGCAACAGTTTCAATATCTATTGGATTTTGCGGATATTAATCTGAGGTCTTCTTGTCTTCCTCGAACTTATAGAGCCGGCAAGCCTAATAATGGCTTCTTCTTGCCACGAAAATGACCAAATAAGCCTGTGAATAAATTAAAGAACACGAAGAGGACTAAAGATGCAAATGTTTCGTCAAAAATATATACGAAATTTGTTGCTGAGATCAATATAGTACCTTCTCAGCCTGAAAACTGTAAACATTCACCATTCCATTATAAAAAAATAACAAATTGACCTGTGGACTGCTGCTCGAGGCTTTTTGCTAGAATTGATCTGCTTCAAATAGTGCACAAAACACAAAGTTAGCCTTATCATACATTTAAGCTCGCTCAGCTATCAAGAATTAGTAAATATATCAAATTACAAATGTCTGGAGATGAAAATACCTAGAAATTGGATCAGTTTGGCTGATTGCAAAGGGCATAATAATATTTCTTTCTGAAACTCTACTGTTTGAACTGAAACAGGTGCATACGGGAAATAATTCCATCAATTCCGCATGACTAGATGCCTCAGAGCGTCCACTAAATCCCTTGGCCCGATGATTGACATGAGCCAAATTGCCTTGCTTGTAATCTGAAAGCTTGATTGACGAAAGCACCTTTTGCATCATCTACGGTTTTACCCATGACAGATCTTGCACAGTTACATTCATCAAAATAAATACGAAATCAGCCAAAACATTCTGCGAAAACAAGAATAGTTTCATAAGTTAGTGCTCCATCACATGAACACCCTCGTGGCAGTCCGTCCATCCCACACATTTCAAGTTTTCGAGCAGGAGTGCTAAGTTTGAGGGTTTCGGCTGCTGATAATCTTGCAACTGATCCATCTTGAAATCAGTTTCATAAGTTAGTTCTCCATCACATTCTATCAAGAAACAAGAACCGCCGGTTACAACCGCCCGCGTCTAGTCTACGCAAGTTTCTAGCTAGTCACAATTGTCACATGTAAATCAACGGATGATTATAATTCAATCGTCTAACGAAAGATCGAATGGTGTACGATGAAGATAGGTAGACAACAGGGGAGTTCGTCTCAGAGGGAAACGCCTTACGTCGTAATTAATGAAATTTGTGTGTGTGAGGACAAATCTATTATCATTGTGGTATCACAACTGCAACGATGCAATTTTTGGCGTAAAGGAGATTTCATCATTGCAAGCTTTTGGAAAAATCCATCAAATTTATCAGTGGTTGAATGGTATGGAAATTGTTGAATTTTTTACTAAGGGAAGGAAAATTTAATTTTTTTTATTGTTAGATTCAACGTTATTGTTTGATGAGAGATTTAACATAAAACCTTCGGTTTCCATATTTTCAATTCTGACCTACTTCTACTAGTTTTGTTTCCTTGGCCTATCCTTATTTATAACTTAAGTCTTTGTAGTTGGTTTCTTGTTGTCCTCGTCACACGAAATTTGATAGGGTTTCGACAACTTTTGTAACCCTGCAGGTGATGGTGGAGAATTGCCCCATCTCCACTGGATATGACAACCATATCAAATAATGTGCATATAATAACTTCTTACATTTGAAATTTGTGTTGCATTGATATTTTTTTAGAGTTGTACAACCATGGAAATAACACAACCAAGTTGTTAGGATCATATTATGCATAACTTTGCAGGAACTTTGTCCAGATCAAGTCACTACCTGGGTAAAAGATTAAATTGAAGTCTCATTTATAGTTAATCACATGTAAGGAAAAGATCTATGACTTGGACTGAACTAAACAGAGATGAAACGATATGGATATGTACATGACATATCGTTGAAGAATAACAATAATTATGAGGTTTTCCAAAAATTTAACTTGGGAAATATCTCTTACCAATGTATTACATTGCTTCATAATTAATGTTATTATTGATCTCTACAGATCATGAGATTGAAACCCGAGTGGCACAAACGCCATTTTTTTTCTTCATAATTCTCTATTCTCTATCTCTAATCACTACCAGAATTTGTCTCTACATCAAAGACATGAACCTCGCCTCTAGCTCACTTATCTTGTTCGCAATATATTCTTCTTGGGTAGAGGGTTTGGCATAGAAATTCTAGAATTGTTTGTTGAAAAATGCAACAAGTGTGAGGTCCCTATACTACTAGTGTAACCCCCTATTGTTATTAATGAAACCCCCTTATTGTATTATTGTGCCCCATAGAAGCCCACCATTGTTATTGTTGTGCCCCTACAATATTGTTGTTGTGTAGGCATTGATTGTATTGGGACCCCTTAGACTCCTGTATATAGGAAGGAGGTCTTGTCATTTGTATCATCCAAGAATTTTTCATTTATGTAATGTAAAGGAGGTTGACCCCTCAAAGAGGGTGATTTTGAAGTCGTTGACCTATCTTTTCTTCTATTTTGTGAGATAGTTCCATAACATTTGGGATCAGAGCTTTGGATTCTAGGGTTTCGTTGCTTCAAACAGGTCATTGTGGAATTTTTGATATAATTTTTTTTCTACGAAGTTTCAAAAGTTGAAATTAAAACCCATTTGAGCCAAAATTATGATGAACCTTGGATATGAATTTCAGATCTTTTCTAGCTATATTGTCAGAGAAATGATCCAAGGAAAGTAGGGTTTTTGCAAGCTCCTGAATTATATCTCAAACATGTGACCTAGGGAAAATCATCATAACTTCATATCTGAGCATCAGATTGAAATTTCGTAAAAAATTATAGAAAGAGAACAGACTGTAGTTTTTTGTGTATCGTTTCTAGGTTCGAAGGTTGAAACAATGACACATGGAACTTCATACAATTTTGCTCTATTGAACCAGTCTATAATCAGGCCTTCATGGGATATATGGAATAAATATTTCTTTGAGAATAGAATATTGATCAGAATTGTGGGGTTGGAAAGAGGACTTAGAGGGATACCACAGGATGAAACTTCAGACCTTAAAGATCCGAAATTACAAAGATACAACATATTCAATATCAAGCTCCTACAAAGCTAAAAAAAGGTGTGTAGTCTTTTTAAAATTTTGCATAATTTTGGTTTGAAAAATTATTTTGAAGTAATTCAAAGGGCATAGTGAAGCATAATTATATTTAATTGATGCCCTAAAGAAAGAAAATGGAAACACCTAGTAAGCAACCTAAAATCTCTACCATGACTCGTGAAGAAGAGGAACAAATGCAACATGATATATCAAAATTACGAGACCAATTGCAACAAATTTCACTCTCACAAAAAGTAATAGAAGCTAAGATGGATGGTTTAAATAAAGGCATGGAAGCTAAGATGAATGGAGTGGAAGCTAAAATTGATGGCGTGGAATCTAAGATGGATGGTTTAGAAGTAAACATTGAATATTTGAAGAAAGACATGGAAGGTTTGAAAGGAGGTTTGGCAAAGTTGCTTCAAGAAATGCTTCCTAATGGCAAAAAGGTAGTAGAGGAAACTCATGATGAGAACAAGAGAAACGTTAATCATGATTCCATAGAATATCATGTTTGATTGAAGACACACCATGTTCCAAAGATTGATATGACGAATTTTGATGGTAAGGATCCCGTAACATGGATACTACAGATGGAGCAATATTTTGATCTCCATAATATGCAAAACACATAAAAGGTACGCATCACAACTTTATATTTAGAAACCAATCGGTTTGTATGGTATCAATGGCTTTTCTCTCATAAAAAAAATTTCACTTGGTCAATTTTTATGGAGGAAATGATAGTACATTATGAGGATACAAAAAGAAACACCTTCTTAAGCCAATTGATAAATCTCAAACAAAAGGATTCAATGGTAGAGCACATTGAGGAATTCCAAAAATTGAATATAAGGGTAAAATATATTCTAGAGGAGCATAGAATTGATGTGTTCATAGGGACTTTAAAGGATAAAATTCAACATGAGGTTCGCCTTTGGGAACCTGATTCATTGGAGAAGGCATTCAAGTTGGCAAGAAAATTTGAAAGCAAAATTATGGCAATAAGGAAGCCTACGACTCACAACTATAAAGATGGAAGTGTTGCTTCCCCTAGCCTTCCACAACCTACAAAGTTGACACCACAACAATTGGAAGAAAAACAAGCAAAAGGGATTTGTTACAATTGTGATAGCAAATACACTAAAGGTCATAAGTGTGTTGAGAAGAAATTATTTTACATAGATTGTGAAGAGGAGGAAGAAAAGGAACAAGAAATGTCAAAAGAAGAGGATATACACTAGGAACCAGCCCTAGAGAAAGAAGAAATGAATCTGAACACATCTTGTAATGCATTGGCAAGAATTAGCACTCCTTGAACTCTCAATATAGAAGGACATATCAAGAAGAAAAAGGTAATAGTGTTGATTTATTCGACTAGTACCCATAATTTTATTCATTGTAAGATAGCCAAAGAATTGAATTGCTTCCTATATCCAGCACCAAATTTTAAAGTGATGGTTGCAAATAGAGGAAACATAAATTATTCTGTAAAGTTCCATAATATCAAGTTATCCATGGGAGAATATCTAATGAATAGTTCAATGTTTTCCATTCCAATGGGTGGTGTTGATGTTGTACTAGGAGTCCAACGGCTACAATCTTTGGGTACAATAGCTTTTAATTTTCAAGAACTTTTCTTGATTTTTTTTGGGGAAGGAAAGGAAGTTGAATTAAGTGGTATTGTATGGAAACTGGGAAAGATAATCAACTCTAACATCATGAAAAAGCTTCTAAAGAAAGAACAATGGAGCGTAATTGCACAATTATGTTCACTAGAGGTTCCCACATTGAAATCATCTATTGCTCCAGATCTCCAAAAACTTTTGGATAATCATTCCAAGGTATTTGAGACTCCCAAAGTCATCCCACCTATTCGCGATCATGATCATGTTATTCATTTGATTCTAGGAAGTGTTCCCCCAAACATCAGGCCTCATAGATATCTATATGCCCAAAAGAGTGAAATTGAACGTATGGTTGCAGAAATGCTAGAGGTTGGTATAATTCAACTTGGTCAAAGTTCTTTCTCTGCTCCAGTGGTATTGGTACACAAGAAGAATGGATCATGGTGCATGTGTCCAAATTATAGGGAGCTCAACAATATTACTATTAAATATACATTTCCCATTCCTATCATTGATGAATTATTGGATGAGTTACATGGAGCAATTTATTTCACCAAGTTGGATCTTAGTTCAAGATATCATCAAATTAGAATGAAGACTAAATACATTCCAAAAACAACATTTAGAACTCATGAGGGTCATTATAAATTTTTGGTCATGCCTTTTGGCCTTACCAATTCACCTTCTACATTTAAACGTTTGATGAATTCCATTTTCAAACCCTTCCTTAGAAAATTTGTGTTAGTATTTTTTGATGATATACTAATCTACAACAAGTCTTGGAAGGATCATGTTCAACATGTTGACATGGTGCTCAAACTATTGGAGGAGAAACAATTATATGCAAAAATCTCCAAACGTTTCTTTGGAGTACAAGAGGTTGAATATTTGGGTCATATTGTATATCATGAAGGTGTTAAGGTATACCCTAGCAAAATTAAAGCCATTAAGGAATGGAAAATTTCCACATCCATAAAGCATATGCGAGGATTTCTCAGGTTGGCAGGGTCTTATCACAAGTTTGTTAAGGATTATGGGAGAATAGCAACACCTCTAATAACATTACTAAAGAAAGATGCATTTTCTTGGACTCCAGAAGCAACAAAGGCCTTTGAACATATTAAAGAAGCAATGTGCCAAGCACCGGCCTTATATGTGCCAGACTTCACAGAAACCTTTATTTTGGAATCTGATGCCTTAGGAAATGGAATTGGTGCAGTTTTAATGCAAGAAGAAAGACCCATTACTTTCAAAAGTCGTCCAATCAAAGGAAAATATTTACACAAAGCTATTTATGAGAAGGAAATGTTGGCAATACTACATGCACTTAAGAAGTGACGACCTTACCTAATGGGAAGACACTTTAAGGTAAAAACAGATCATGATAGCCTTAAATACTTTTTAGAACAAAGATTATCTTCAGAAGAACAACAAAAATGGGTCACAAAGATGTTGGGTTATGAATTTAAAATGATCTACAAAAAAGGGAAGCAAAATGTTGTTGCAGATGAACTCTCAAGAAAGGATGAGGATGTGGAAGCATTTTTTTGTGCCATCTCTATTATCCAATGAGATTGGATAAACCAAGCAAGGGATGAATGGAAGAATGGAAAAGAAGTGTGGGCACTCATTCAAAAGTTGCAGAAGATCCCAGTTCAAACAATATTGCCAGAAATTTACGGGGAAGGAAAAATCATATTGGAACCTGAAGCAATCAAAGAAATAAGAAATCGACAACTATGTAATCGATCAATTTCATAGTATCTCATCAAGTTGAAGAACTTACCTGCTGAATATTACACATGGGAGGATGATAATTTTATACAGAAGCATCCAGAACTACTCAAGCGTTGAGGACAAAAAGTTTTGAAGGGGAGGGGCATGTTAGGTCCCTATACTACTAGTGTAACCCCTTATTGTTATTAGTGCAACCCCCTTATTGTATTATTGTGCCCATATAGACCCCATGTTGTTATTATTATGCCCCATGGAAGCCCACTATTTTTATTGTTGTTCCCTTACAATATTATTGTTATGTAGGCTCTAATTATATTGGGACCCCTTAGACTCTTATATATAGAAAGGAGGTCTTGGCATTTGTATCATCCAAGAATTTTTCATTTGTGTAATATAAAGGAGGTTTCCCCCTCGAAGAGGCTGATTTTGAAGTCATTTATCTATCTTTTATTCTATTTTGTGAGTTGGTTGCATAACAACAAGAAAGTTTCAATTTGATTTTACCTTGATCGAATTGAGAAGAATTTGAATTTCCACACCAACAGACAACTTGGATGCACTTAACTTGTGTGACATGGATTTTTCCACTTACTGAGCTCTCAGTAAATTTGATTTAGAGAGTTCGAGTTCAGCTAAGCATGTGTGAATGCTAATTTGTAGTAATCAAGGTTAGTTATTTCAAGTTGTTTTCAGTTAAACTAGTTCTAACTGTTGGAGGAACTAGTGGAAAGCCAATTGTGTAGTGGGACTTCAATCTAACTCAATCATCATCCAGTGAACTAATTAATCAACCAAAAATAGCTAGTGCATATAGAGAAGTCGAGTTCCCTAGCTGTGGTGGAGATTCCAAGGTAATGTACATCAGTTCTAGAATAGTCTTGAGTGTACAGGTGTTGCATGCAGTAAGATGATCAACCTTGTGAATTGCATAATCATTTTGGGTGGAATTATTAAATAATAGGGGCATAATTGTTACAGTTCCATTTGTGCACATAAAATCCCAACATTTAGGTCAGTGTTTTAGGGCTCCTGAAACCCTAAATTCAGTTGTTTCATGCCCTAAACAAGTCAACCCTTTGGATGCTTCCTTCCCAGATTGTTTCATGATTTGGAGTGATCCAGAAATTGCCTCTAGAGGGACCAGCATAGGTAAGCCCTTATGAAGGTGCGTTGTAGAGCAGTTAAGTCCACTGCCAGGGTGCTCTGCAGAGCACTTAAGCTTCCTTTCACCTGTGCTGGGTGAGAATGTGCGAAATTCACATAGGGTTTGGGGAATATCCTTATCTTTTGGAGTCATCTAGAAGTTCCCCTGTCTTATCAACTCCCATGAACTCAAAAATGGATGAGGAATGAGTTAAGGAGCGTCCTATCCTCTCATCCCTTCCTCCATGGAAATAATTCTAAGTGTGGAAGGCCATTCAATGTCACCATTAATGACAAAACCTCCTTCATCTTCCTATAAATTGACCACTCATCTAAGTGATTAGGGGCTAGATTATGTTGAATTGTAAGGAGATAATGCTGCTATGAGACTTGACTTTGGAGCAAATGATGTGATGCCACAATCTTGTCTTTCTTTTGATGTGATGTGGATGGGATCCAAGCTGGAGGAATGACTTTGAATCAGACACTGATGGTTGTAATTCCTTATTCTATCTATTAAAGTGTTTGAACCTTTTTCCATATGTTGTGTTCTTTCATAATGCTTATATGTATGAATTTCTACTGATTCCTTTCATTTATATTCAATGGATCGTATGCTTTGATCGGTTTTTGTCTTCTGTTGTGTTGACAAGGTACTTTTCAAGTGGATTACGTATGGGAAGGAGCGACAGAGTTGATACAAAGGAGATGAGAGGAAAGCAAAACTACAGGTAGGCCTTCTATCCTCTCTTCTTATCTATTGCTTATAGGAAAAGTCTAAAACATTTTAAATTGTTGTTCTAGGCACAACTACTTGTCTAGTGAATTAGTATTTATCCGTAGATGCTAAATTCTCCAAAACACTAATTTCTTCAAGAACTGCGCAAGGAAATAGGGGCTCAAGTAGAGGCAAAAATTGACTAAGTATGGGTTAGAGCTTCTCAATGAGAAGAGAGACAGGTTATTCACTTGCAAGTTGAGCTCAGAATGAGCTAGAAATTGTAATACGTCTCTATTCATTAGATTAATGAGAGCAAACAAAGGGGTTTTTAGCAGAATGCTTTCCCCTGGAAAAATATTGTGTGCATGTGTTTTATTTCTCATTGCATGTTTTTGATTGATATCCTAAATTGTTTGTTGAATTCCGCAGAAAATTAGGTTTGTGTCTTTTGATTTTGATTAAAATTTCATAAGAAGTTGCAAATATACACCATAATTTCTACATGTTATCAGAGCAGGATTCACATTAGAATAGGAATTTCGAAGTTGTTTCTCAGGAGGTTCAAATTTTTAGGTAAGTGTAGCAGGATCTCTTCAGAGTTGTGAATATGACCTTCAACGGGATGACACTAGAGTATGCCTTAGAATGCATCTCTAATTTCATTGCATGGAAGGATCACATGGAGGCAGTGTTGGATGACAAGAAATTGCTAGAATACATCAAGACAAATGTTCCAAAACCACATGCATATGATGCATAAAACCTAGCCCAATGGAAGAAACATGTAGAAAAGGTGAGGAGAATAATCTTGAGGGAATGTGAGACCACATTGTTTGAAATATACAGGGGAAAGAAAATCCATTTGCAATGTGGAAAGCAATGACATAATTGTTCGAGAATAACAGTGACCACAAGAAACTGGCATTCAAGGATAAACTTTGAAATATCAAGATGCATAAGAATGATACTATCCCTTAGTATCTTAACATATTTACACAAATTTGTGATGAACTTGGTGGGGTTGGTGTTAATGTCACAGAAGATGACTTGGTAAGTCTAGCCCTTCTAGGTCTTCCCAAGAGATGGCATAGCTACAAAGATTCGGTGAACGGGAGGGAGGAACTACCGAATTGGGAACGCTTATAGTCTGATTTTGTACATGAGGAAATAACGCAAAATACTAGAGATGAAAATTCATCCAAAGGCGAGGATGAAGAAAAAATTTCATTAGTTGGAAAGGGAAAGAAGGGAAAAAGGAAGAAATCTCAAACCAAACTAGAACCCAACCAAGGAGGTAACAAAAAATATTTGTCCAAAATTAAATGCTTCAATTGTCATGAATTCAGGCACTATGCCATGAAGTGTCCACACAAAAATTCAAGCAAGAAGACCTTAGGAGGAGTAGCAGGTGAAGCTTTGGCCTCACAGTTCGAGCTTGAATTCACCCTTATCGCATGCATTACTAGCACAATGATGGAGGGCGTGTGGTACTTGGAATCGGGTGCATCGTTCCACATGATAGGGTGTAGAGATTTTTTAAGTGACCTGGAGGAGAAATATCTCCAGATGCACATCGAGTTGGGGGATGACAAAAGGTAAAAAACAACCAAGATTGGTACAATCATCTTTCAGAGGGAGTCGGGCTCCCCTCTCAGACTCAATGGTGTCATGTTCGTTCTAAGCCTAAACAAAAATCTCATATCTGTTGCATTTTTGGAAGACTGTGGTTATGATGTGATTTTCAGCAAAAGGGAAAGCATTCCTAAG
This sequence comes from Pinus taeda, assembly GCA_000404065.3. Lineage (NCBI taxonomy): Eukaryota > Viridiplantae > Streptophyta > Pinopsida > Pinales > Pinaceae > Pinus > Pinus taeda. The sequence goes on along the minus strand of APFE030864164.1, from coordinate 112,617 downwards.
ACACACAACCACTAGACAAGTGAAACAGATTGAAGCTCGTGTGAAGAACCTGTACAAGCTAGATGTGGAAGATTGTGTGGCATTAAGTAGTAAGGCAAAGAAAGTGTAGAGACACGGTGTCGGTGAATTTTGACATAGAAGACTTGGCCATTTGCATCATGGCACCTTGAGGATTATGCAGTAAATAACCACTGTCCTCCCTAAAGGATCACTTGAGCAGCATGATGTATGCAAAGGATGTACATTAGGGAAGTATGCAAAATCCACATTCGATGAGCGAGACAAAAAAGCATATGCAACCTTGGAAAGAGTCCATTTTGATGTTTGTGGACCTTTCTCGATAGCCTCCACTGACAGACAAAAATATTTTGTTATTTTAATGGATGATTTCTCAAGGAAGTGTTGGATCTTCTTCATGCAGAAGAAATATGTGACATTCTCCAAGTTCGTACAATTCAAATCACTCATTGAGAAAGAAATCAGTAAGAAGGTGAAGGATCTCAAGAGCGATAATGGAGGTGAGTATGTTTCGAATGAATTCAAAAATTTATGTGCGAAAGAAGTGTGGTGAAGTAAAATTCTAAGTGCGGATGCAAACAATTCCTCTAGCCTGATAGCGGGTCTAGCCACAAACAATACATTCAATGGAAGGTTTCCTTAGGTTAGAACCAATTAAGAGGGCCTACCTCTTAGTACCCTTATCCCATTTGGTGATGACCTTGCTTGCTTGCTCTAGTTATCTCCCATTTCCTTCTTCAAACACCTAAAACAAGTAACAATAGCAAACAAAAACCGTGATAATAGACAAATTGTAATTCAACCTACTTAAAAATTCAAGAAGCATTAAGCCATAAACATGTGAGATGACACATTATGTAGGAAATCAATCGATAGTTGCATATCTATTAAATCAAGAAGAGATTACAATCATTGCCTTGACACTGTTGTTCTCCTCAGACAAAACCAGGGTCCCACACACTTCCGTTAGCATTCCATGATGGCCTCAACAATGATAGTTTTAAGGCTCTTCTATTTAGTCTTCAAACTAAACCAAATTCACACTTCTCCCTCACACACAACTAGAGAGCTACAACTACGAATAGCTTGTTGTTTACTCCAAACTTAATTAGCACTAGCACATAAACATTAACCCTAGCTTATGCTTGGGAAAAAGGGAGGTTTATATAGCATGAATGGATGGGAGATGGCTCCTCTTCTCATGGGAGAGGGTATTATCTCTTGAGGTAGTTCCATCCTTATAGGGAAAGGAGCTCAAACTAACATCCTCAACAACATCCAACCCAACCATTTACCAAACTTTTGTTACGAAGCTTCTAGAGCTGGAATCTTCGGCTCTTTATTTAAAAAACTTTCCAAAATAGGATCGGCGCGACTGGAACAAGGATCAGTCACTCCGGTCGGTGCTAGGGACAATGTTAATCCCTGCATATCAGTGTGAGGAGAACAAGGGTCATCATTTCCAGTCTTGTAAACTAGGAAAAACAGAAGATTTTTGGGAAATGATGCAAAAGGGAATTGTTTTGCTCATGAAGAGGGACAAAATGGGAGTTTCTTCATGAAAGGGAAGCATGTAGGGTTCACTGTAGAGGTCCTCCAAGATCATGGAATGGGGAGTACAGGAACAGTGACAAAATATTGTGTAACAAATGCCCCCTAAAGCGTGAAGGCCGAACTAGAGTGAGCGATGAAATGCTTTATGAACTAGTGAGGGGAACCGGAGTTTGTCATCAAAAAACTTGCAAACAAGTACAAATACATATACATAACTGAAAACTCTGTCAAATGATACATGAAGCATGGTATGGACGCAGCCACCTAGAGAATGATCATGTAAATGGATCCAGGCATGGGCACAACCATCCGGTAAAGAGGATCATATTGAAACTAAAGTATGGTCGCATCCATCCAATAATGAGAAGGATCACATATGATAACTCATGGTATGGTTGCAGCCATCCATCTGAGAGAGACATGTATATCAACATGATCATGTCACACTGCCTTGCAACTTAGACTTTTGTAATCTAAACACAAGGTCTTGCGCTCCAACACAACCCGATCAAAGTACAAATTCTAACATGTGAATAGATGTGTTGACGTCGAACATGCTAGAAAATCGCTTGATTACTAGTCAATGATGTAAAAAATTAACAAGCACAAGAGAAACCACCAATAATGACAATGGTCCTCAAGGTACTATAAGCGTAATTCGTGAAATGTGAAAAAAGGAACTATAGTTGAACACCCATGAAATCACTCAATCGAAAGCCAATGATGTGAACTTGTCGTCGAGTGTGAAGAACTTGTCGTTAGGGCATGCAAGCTCTAAGGTACTAGAAGGGAGTCTCTCAGAATAATTCCTGGATAATGAGCTGAAGTCGATAGGAAGTGACCATGTCGAAGGAGGGCCATGATGTATGCCACATCATTGACACGAGACAAAGGGATGCAAAATTATTTTGGATGATACAGAGAATGAGGGGTAAGTGTAACTGCAGAAGGACAACCCTTGAACATATCGGTGATACAACTAGAAGTTTGGCAGCTTTTGGATCCATAGGATCGGTGGTCATTATGATGTGGCATACATCAAATGGAAGGCAAAAATGAACGGCCTAACCCAGGAAGGTCAACAATCAAAAGGAGGATATCCCATCCCAACACGAAGCAAAAAGTGTCATGTTCAAGAGTGAGCTACCAACCCAACTGATTAGATTTCCAAAATTCCCCCCACCATTCCTGGCAGGTACCCCAATTAGTTTTAATCACAAGCTTGAATGGGATAGCATATGCTTACTGCAAGTTTGTCCTTCGGATGAATCCGACCTAGTAAGTTTAACGAGCCCTAGGAAGGAGAAGCTCATGTTCGTCATGGTGATGAATTCGATGTCGTTTAATATTTTAACGAGTCCGACAAAGGTGTAATTCAATATCTTTTTCATGTTTAGAGAGTTTGAAAAAGACATGGAAAAGAAAACTTCACATGGTCCCTTTTCATACATTTGTGTCTCTTAAGCCTGAAAAGGTAGAAAACGATACTTGAGAGAACCACTTGACCATTTCAGTCAAGGAGTACCTTTTTTGTAATAGTGCATCTCAACCTGAAAAAGGGGTAAACGTATAATGGGCACACGACATTTCACATCTGTTAACGAGTTTGAAACGACAAGGGCTCGGCTATACTTTTGTGTTTAAAGGGTTGTAAAAGAGCTTGAAAGAGGACCTCCCATTTTACTCTCTTTTATGAGCCAAAAGGGAAAAATACTCGGCAATCCTTTCATTTTAGTCTTATGAATTGAGAAAATAGTTGAAACGTGACATGGCATCATTGTCGAACATCCATCACTTGTTGCTGCGCAAAAAAGGTAAAGTGCATTATCCAATTATTGAGGCAAAATAGGTCAAAATAATTCAAAACCCTAATATTTCATGAAAAACTGAATAAAAGGAGGGAAAAGTAAATATTTTTTACCATTTACCATTTCACCTTGCTGTGAAAAACTTCTTACCCTCTTTTGCCCTAATTTTTTTGGAGCAGATTGCGAGAGATCCGAGAGGTCATTCGCCGAGCTACTAGTTGTAGGGAAGAGCCAAGTCCCTAAGCTCCATTTCCATACTATTTATTCCTGTTTTCATCCATTTTTTGGATTTCTGATGGAGGTTTTGGCAAAAAAATATTGCCCTGGGTCTGTGCGATTTCCGAGCATGGAATCATGCTGTCTGACGGTAATTAAAATGCCCAACTATGCTGTCGATGTAACTATTTTTAAAATAGGAACTTTGGTGCCGTGAATAAGGAAAAAACCATTTTCCTCTCAAATCCACCGTTTGAATCCAAATTTTACTTGCCAAAAATGATTATTGACTTGAATACATGGTTTTTGCAAGAAAGAAACGTCGAAAATGGTAGACTGGAAAGAACGCGAGCATGAAGATGTGGACACTCAAGCAATGAATGATCCAAATTGCTTGAACTCCTTGAGGAATTGTGGGATCCTCAAGTTATTTCTCACACCAGGGATGCGGGCTCAACCTGAGCTACTTCGATACCTGATTAGTCTCTAGGAAATAAATCAGGAAATATTCATCATTGGTGACCATGAGCTGGAGTTGGAAACTCTAGACATCTACTTCATCACAGGACTATCCCGGAGAGGGGAACCAGTCAACCTATATGGGTCACGACCGATTGGGGCAACATATCCATGCTACTTTCCGAACATTGCCCTAAAGCCCTCAAATCCAAGAGCGACAAGATTGAGATTACCACTGTGTGAGATCTGACATTGAGAGTGTTGTTCTTGACTATCAATAGAGTGGTGGGGTCGCAAGAAGAGCACGAGACTAACAAGTTGAAGTTTCTATATTCTATCGATTGTACAACACCGACGATCTTCAATTGGGCGGAAGCCATGAAGATCAACATGAAACGCCAGCTGACAAAAGCTAAGGTGGGGAATCTTAAGCAATTTTGCTTCCGATCTGTACTAGTGACCTTTTTCTTAGAACAGGTGTCGTTGTTCCAGTACCAACTGATTGAGGTAGATTTGTCGATGCCATGAGACCCATGGATAGTCTGTCGGAATCGTTTGATGCCTAGGATCACTAGGGGCCAGCATATGTCTTACAGGCCCACCTTCGTTTTATGGCTACGACGATCGCTGATTGTAGTGGAGGATTGGCCATATAGCGGTACCAACTTCTGTGGAGATCCAGACATGCCACTGCTATATGGGGAGGATTTCGACAACGAAGGTAAAAAATCAGTTTTTTTCTTTGATTTTTTAATTGTTTTTGATATATATGTGTTTATAACACTTTGTTTTATCAATGCAGATGTTGGACCAGAGCGTCCTACTGGGATGTCCCCGATATCCAAGCACGTAGCTCGCCAGTTTTATGTCACTCCTTATCATGAGGGGAGTGACAATGAGTAGGAGATCGCGAGGAACCTTGATTGACTTGTGGTATCCCAGAGTATGCCCGGGTGGGAGATGGTGGGAGTATCAGACTAGATCCACCGATTGTTGACTCGTGTTGCAAGAGCAGTTTCATGTTACCATGATCACCATGTTGATTAGTTCCTAGGTCCATAATTTACATTTTTGAGGCCTGCATGCCATGGATATATGAAGCCTCTGAGCCGCCAATGTTATTTGAACACACATATTATTTTTTGGGGGTTTTGATGTATCAAACATTATCACCATATATATATATAGTAAGCAAGAAAATACAGCATATATATATATATATATTATATTATATATATATAATATATTATATATATATATATATATATTTATATATATATATATATATATATTAGCTTTTCATATGTTTCGTAAATGTCTATCCAACACATAATTAGCTAATGCATCTGTCAATGTATTCATGCGTCTAGGAATATGATGATATGTAATGTAATCAAAATTTATTTCCAGTAGACGAATATGTAGATACATCCTCAATATTTGAGGGTTTTTGATGGAATATTTCCTGTTGAGTGGAATGACAACAAGCTGTGAATCCAGGTTGACAACCAATTTTTGAATGTCAAGAGCGATGGCTTCTAACAATAATTTGATGACTGCATTGTACTCAACAATGTTATTATTTGTGCAACCTAAACAAATACCTTGAAGATCACTCAACTCACCATGAGGGTCATAAATGGCCCATGCCACGGAGGATAGATTCCAGGTACTACGGCAAGCACCATCAGCGAAACCGATGTGAGGATTCATAGACATCTGCAAAGTAGGGAAAAACATAGTAAACAGGAAATTTGTTTGAAAGTTATCACACCAAACCACACTGCACAAAAATGAATGACACACTAATGTACATAAGTAACCATGCAAGATGACCTAAGCATAGTACTTTTTGAGATAAAGCCCATTTTGTGGCTTGTCCAAAGGGTTGTCTTCATAATCAATTAGCTCATAGGCCCCTTTTTGCAACACTCATTTAACAATATAGGGACCATGCCACATGGGTTCAAACTTTCCTGCCCCCAGCTTATCATTAGCTTGATTGTATAGTAAAACAAAATCACCCCCGGAGAATGTGCGGGGGGAGATCGACCGATCAAAATGGGACTTGTGATCTAGGTAGATATTTTGGCCACCCGCGAATTCCACTTGGACCCCCACCATTGCTTGTTTCATTTTTACAGTTTCCTTAATTGTAGCACAGTTACTATTTTTAGCAATTTTTTGGGTCCTAAACTTCCGAAGTTGTTTTGAGGCTCTAAACAATGTCTTTTTGAAAATCTACCACCAGTGATTTTCCACCCAAAATCATTTTTTTGTCAGATTCCTTGGAGAGATCTTTCCAACGGGCTATCATGCGTGTCAAACAGAGATACTATGACCAAGTCACAACCCCAGGATGTTGGCTATCCAACTCAACCCAACAGGGCCCATAAATTCTTGGTGTTACATCTCCTCGGATTAGGGTTGTGGTTGTTTAGGGTTTGCTCTTATTGTTCAATAATAAAAATGCCCTTGAGCCTCATTGTAGTGAAGTTCAGAGGCATGTAGTCGCCACATCTCTTCTCATAGATAAGCTACCATCGCCCTAGCTAGTGTATTTCCATTTCTGTTTGTAAGCATATTTCAGTATTTTACATTAATGAAATGAAGTATTATTTCTACTGCATCTCTGTGTTTATGGTTATCTCTGTAATTTGTTGTGTTTCTGTTTAAATCTGGATCAGTGGTATCGGAGCAGTTTGCTTTTTCTTTCTCTGTTTTTCTTTGCATGTCCCCAACGAGGTCAGGATATAAGGATTAGGGCTTGAACTGGTCCAACCTTTGCAAGACCAACCTCACAAATCCCGACGGCCTCCCATGGCGAAAAAAAGAAATATGAGGGGGCAGGAGATCCTATCAAAATCTTGCTCGAAGAAGCCCTCGAGTGACAAAGGAACGCGATGATGGACAACTTTGCCCAGATCCTTCAGCATCTACCCAGGGGCGATGCATCGGCTTCCAACAGCTACTCTAGAAACGCCACACCATTTAAGGTACAAGTTAATTTTGAAATCCCCATATTTAAGGGTCAGATAGATGCAAATGCCATTGATAAATGGTTAAATCTACTAGAGGGTTATTTTTCTGTTCATGATTTTTCCTGTCAGGAAAAGATTATTTTCGATCTTCTCAAAGTAGTCCCCCACATCAAGGACTGGTGGGAAACCTAATGTGAGCAGAAGGATGAAAGTACAAGCTCACTATTTTTAGCCACACCCACTTGGAATTCATTTCAGGATGCCATCAAGGAGCAGTACTACCCTGTCGGAAGCTATGAGGATCAATACATAAAGTGGACCACGTTGCGGCAGGGATGGGACCAAGACATGCTTACCAATATTTTCCATACCCTTTGCACAAAGCTGGGTATCAAGGATTCAGAGCAGCATTTGGTACTCAAATACTATGGCTGCCTATACAAGTACATCTAGGAAGAAATAGAATTCTTGAACATCTCCTCGCTCGGCATGGCATACCGATATGTCGTCAAGGTCGAGCAAAAGTTTAAACAGAAGAAGTGAGACTTTGGATCTGCAAATCCAAAGCAAGGGAAAGGTGCCTCCAAACCATAGAATAAAGGACAAAGCCAAGGTGGGGTGGCCCAAGACAACCCACCAAAGCTATAAGCAAAGAACAACGTTGTGAAGCTGAAAAAGGACACGGGAAAGTGGTGTGAGTTTCATAAGAGCTCCACTCACAACACAAGTGACTATCGGGCCAAGCAGTCACTAGTGGCCGAGCTAAAGGTTTCAGAATCAGATGCATGTTCTGACTCTGAGTCAGAACCCGACAAGGGGAATGATAAAGGGAAGAAGATTATCGATGTGGAGCCCAACGCCACCATTGCTACCATGAAGATCCGGAAGGAGGAACCCGAATATCTAGAGGAGGAGGATCGTCTCTTCCACTCCCAGATGTGGATAAAGGGCTCCCTGCTATAGTTCATTTTCGATAGTGGGAGCCAAAAGAACCTCATTTCGGCAAAGATCGTGAAGCGGTTGGGCTTACCGACCACAACACATCCACAACCATACACCATCGGGTGGCTTCACCAAGGATGGGATCTTCGCGTGAGCCGGCAGTGTCGCCTTCCATACAACATCAAGCTCTTCACGGATGAGGTATTATGTGACATTGCTCCCCTTGAAGTTTGTGATGTATTATTAGGAAAACCATACTTGTGGAAGTGACACGCTGTGTATGAATCAAGGCCCTGTGTTGTTATTGTTACTTTGGGAAATAAGTTGTATAGGATACCAGAGGTAGCACCGCCTATCGCCATCTCTTTGGTTACTGCAAAACAATGCAGTAAGCTCATTTCAAAAACCATGAAATTTGTTTTCCTGGTGATACACCCTCAATGAAAGAAGAAGATGGTGGCCACGATCTCCAGACAGGGCCCCTCCACATGAGAAATACAGATGGACAAGGTCGTGGAGGAGTATGAGGACATCCTCACCTCCCCCGCAGGGGTTTGATTCGGATTTTGAGGGGAGGCCCCCAAGATCTAAAAGATTGAAATGGATCTTGGGGTAGAGACCCCCAAGATCTGAAAACTTAAATTGCCAGAAGAAAAATAGGAGAATGCCCAATAAAAAAAACCACAAAGAAACTTTTTATTAAAACCCACTGATCTGGATTAAAAAAGGAATGCACCAAATTATAGAGATAACCATAAACACAGAGATGCAACGGAAATAATATTTCATTAATGTAAGATACTGAAAAATGCTTACAAACAGGAATGGAAATAAACCAGCTAGGGTGATGGTGGCTTATCTCTGAGAAGAGATGTGGCAGCTATATGCCTCTGAACTGTAAAGGATACATTGTGGCGGACAATCTGTCCTTTTACAAAATGTGACTTGTTACTTATAATATTTTTTAGTTACAATACCACGGGTCAATTCCATGGGTGGATTTTACAATACCACGGGCAGATGCCATTTACAATACCATGGGTCGATGAATAATATGGGTGGATGAGTACCATGGGTTGATGCCATTTTCCATTCGGATCATTCCTCCCTCCTTAAGAAGCAATGGCCCCCATTGCGTAAAGTTCCCTCTTGCGAAGCCTTTGTTGAATATGAAGAGCCACTGAAGATAAGGGTTTTATGTGGTTAACCCAAAACCCTGATAAATGATCCGAGGATAGAGATACCCTGTAATGCTTGTGACCAACTATGATTCTGACAGTGTGCGGCCTAGAAAATGGACTTTGATGACAAGGATTTTATGTGGTTGACCCATAACTATGATGTTGGTTGCTGATGAAGTAGAAGGTGCCTACATAGCCTGGGGTGGGAGGGCACATCTCAAAATAACCCAAGCCGAATGCTGTTATGTTGAAATTGATGAATGTGAAGCAAGTGCCTACTAAAGTGGGGTGGGAGGCCACGTCTCCAATGGGAACCCACTCCGAATGTTGCTCCAAAATTAAAATGGACATAACTCAGTCAATATAACTCAGAATATTTATTATAACCTGTCTTTGGAAGCAGAAGGATCATTTTTCATCTTCCCATGAGTTGGAAATCCTTATCTGGACACTCTGAGATCTCGGATTCATGTTGCAACAGTTCCACCGTCACAAAAATTATGATAAAATAGCTAATTTTAAATCAGCGATATCTCCCACATCCGAACTTCGATTCGACCCTTTTTTTTTGAATTGCGTGATTTTTCGAGAGGAATCCAGATCTGGTATTTGTTTGTGTAAATTTTGTACCAAATGTTTCATATCTAATCTACAAATTCGCTGCCCAAAAAAATTCCTGCAAAAAAATGAAAAAAGAAAAATTCTTCCTACTTGACCCAAGAAAGTGCTTTGTGGAGGTTGTAGCACATGCCTAAAGTTTTTTGAATATTGCTGCAAAATTTGAAACTGAAATATGCATCAAACCCTTATTCCCATGGAATCATAACCTGCTCTGATACCATTGATCCAGATTTTGAGGGGAGGCCCCCAAGTTCTAAAAGATTGAAATGGATCTTGGAGTAGAGACGCCCAACATCTGAAAAATTGAATTGCCAGAATAAAAATAGGAGAATGCCCAATAAAAAAAACCACAAAGAAACTTTTTATTAAAACCCACTAATATGGATTTAAACAGGAACGCAACAAATTATAGAGATAACCATAAACACAGAGATGCAGCGGAAATAATACTTCATTAATGTAAAATACTGAAAAATGTTTACAAACAGGAATGGAAATAAACCAGTTAGGGTGATGTTAGCTTATCTCTGAGAAGAGATGTGGTGGCTACTGTTATCACCAAAATAGGTCCCTGATAGGCTGCTGATCAGACTATCTTAGTGTAACTATTTCAGACCAGATTCTTGGCTAAGGATTAGCCTCCCTAACCTGAGAGGGCTCTCTCAAAGATTAATGATATTGATTAATGATAATATAGATGGCTAACTCTATCTTGGTTTTGTGTGTTTGTAGGTTGAAAAGATGAAAGCTTGCTACCATTGGGCTATGGAGTTAGTGAGAAAGATAAGGATAACAAATAACTCTTCTTATAAAACTGAGGCTTGTATATACTTCAATGAAAGAGTGACACATTAAGAAAAGTCTCAATAACTTGAAGTTCATAGGAGTCAGAGCATGTGGGTATGAATTCCGATTAATGATACATCAAGGTATTCAGAAGGAAAGGATTTGAAGGGATTGATCAGAGTTTAATACCTAAAGGAAGTCAGAGCATGAGTAACCATGAATTCTGAGTAATAAGTATTAAAACATTGAAGAAAAACATCTAAAGATAGGACCCAAGAACTCAATTCACCATAGTTCAACACTTAAAGGAAGTCAGAGCATGTTCCTCCATGAATTTTGAGTAATAAGCATTAAGACTATGGAAGTAAAACATATGAAAGATAAAAGATAAAGCTCACTGA
>APFE030864164.1:57628-100984 GCA_000404065.3 Pinus taeda | reverse complement strand
ATGCTTTCTATTACTGTGAAAAGAAACTTTACAAAAACCAATATGAAAACTCTGTCCTTTTTGATAAAAATCTCCAACCCCTTGTACATCAGAGTTTTTCCTATATATAGGAAAACAAAACTTAAGCTACTTGAGATTCCTCCTCCAGCATGAGGGGATCTCGAAAACCTATGATTAACTACCTTATCCATATTTAAACTAACTTATTAAATACAGAGGCATTGTGCTTTTAATACAATAGAGTCCTATTTCTGATCAAACTCTACTACCATCTCCTCGTGTGCATGATTCTCTCCTAATCTTTGACACCTGTGCCTTTCCTGTAGTGGCTGAAATATATTTGAGGAGCATTCACTGAACTGGCTGCCTTGGATTCCAACTGTGTTGCTGACTCAGCCTTTGATGGAGAGATATCCTCTGTTTTCACGGTCCCTGCTTTCCTTAATCTGCTCGGATATATAACAGCATGTTTGAAGCCTTTAATAACCCCTGGTATGTACTGCTACCATGTTGCTGATGTGTTGTAGGCGGGATTGCTGGACATGTGTCTCTCTTTTCAAAAATAACTTCCCGCTCATGATAACAAACTCAAACTGTCTGTTCTGCGTTTAAAATCAATACCTACAGCAGTTTCGTAGCGCGCTACGAAACTGCTGTGTAAATTAAAAAACACAGTCTTCCACTTTCTAAAAATTGTCCCACCTTGCCTCAGGAATTTCAAGACTATAGATGCAACATTGCCCCCAACACAATTAAAGCCTAGCACTGGTTCTGGTAAACCACGCAAAAGATTCTTAACATTCTTCACTTTCAATTCACTTTCTGAAAAGACCTCGTTTCCACCCATTGCTTTGAGTCTTTTCTTAATGTCTTCTAGGTCTGGCCTGTCCCTGACTATGTTTATTGTTTGAATGCACCGGAGGTATGAAAGTTGAATTATGCATTGTCCTACCATACTCGTTGCGCCATTTTGAACAACCACCTCTCCAGCTTTTAATGATCCAAAGTCTTCAAGCATATGAAGAGCTGTTGATGGATTGACAGAAATAGTAGCAGCATACTCTGCTGGCACCTCTTTAGGAACCTTACACCATGCATTCTCCTCTTTTACACAATATGTCAGATGATGGAGCTTAAACAAAATTGATCAAAACTTAGAAAGGCACCTTTTCCTTCAAATCAGTGAGCTAGTTTACCTAGCTGTTTCTTCAAACTGGTAACCTCCTTCTTTAAAGCTTTGTTTTCTAATCTCAGGCTTCCTTTGCATTTAGCTGAGATGGAAAGAGATGAGCAATTAATGTTCCATGTTTGCTTTGGATGCTGAAGAATTTGATCCGCTCCATGTTGGCTGAAAATATCCTTAAACTTTCGGTTCTGGTCCTCCAATACCTAGCATCACCGAGTATGCAGCAGTAGGTCCTTTAATTCTTTAATAACCGGACAATATATGGCATTACCACGTTCCTGATATGCTGGAGGCTTCTTTGCTGTACAGGTGTGCCAACTAAAACCTTTTCGTATGCAGCTCCCTTCAAATTCTAATCACCGGGAATAAAGTGGCTTTATAACCAAAAATTCCAAACTTAGCTTAAAACATTTTACCTTTTACTAAAAGTACACCTGGCATATGTTGAATGGATTTGGCAGCTTGCTTTGATCCCTTTCACGTCACTGAGGTGTTCCCTTTGCAAATTTCTGAGTATTTCATCAAACTGTTTGCCTGTGTTAAAAACAACACCTACAGCAGTTTCGCAGTTTTGTAACGCAACTTTGGTCACCCGTTTCTCCCAGCTCCGAATGGATTTGAAGAAACTGAAAGAGGTTTTTGTAGTGCAGCATGTTAGGAAGAAAAACCTCTTTCAGTTTGCAAAATGGAGTTCTCAGCTGCTCAGGAAAGCTTCTGTAAGGTGACTAGTAAAAACAGTTTTTCTCTGCTAAAACAGGTTGCTACAGGGGTTTCGTAGCGCGTTGCGAAAACGCGAAACTGTTTTAAACAGTTTCTCTTTCCCCTGAGATTCTACTGCTCTGACATTGCTACGAAATTATGGAAAGGATCAGTGACATGGATTAGACAAGACATATCTCATGAAAGCATGATGGTGGAGGATGATCGATAGGATTAGAGTACACTTTACATCAAACATCTTTAAAGCTTCAACCCTAAGTAAGAAACATAGACTAAAAACAATTTAACACCAACTTTAGACATTGAACTTGGACAAAGGGTTATATACAAATGTTTATAGTTTTCAGTGATAACAGCTACATGCCTTTGAATTGTAAAGGCTACATTGTGGCAGACAATCTGTCCTTTTACAAAATGTGACTTGTTACTTATAGTATTTTTCACTTACAATACCACGGGTCAATTCCATGGGTGAATGAATACCATGGGTAAATTCCATGGGTCAATGAATAATATGGGTGGATGAGTACCATGGGTTGATGCCATTTTCCATTCGGATCAGGGTTCCTCTGCACTGTCAGATCAAGCACTCCATCGATCTGACCCCAGGTGCACCATTGCCCAATGGACCAATCTATTGGCTCTCCATTCTGGAGAGCAATGAAATCAAGATGCAGATTCAGGAGCCACTATAGAAAGGTCACATTCATCTAAGTTCATCGCCCTGTGGAACCTTGATTGTGTTGGTACAGAAGAAGGATGGGACTTGGAGACTCTATATCGACTTTTGGGCGCTGAACAAGATCATTGTCTGTAATAGATACCCGATCCCATGGATTGATGATCTCCTGGACCAACTGAAGGGGGAAACATATTTTAGCAAGATCGATTTGAAGTCAAGATATCACTAGGTACCAATCAAACCCTCTGATGTGTGGAAGACTGCCTTCAAAGCCAAGGAGGGCCTTTTCAAATAGTTGGTTATGCCTTTCAGATTGACGAATGCTCGTGCAACCTTCATGAGGCTAATGGATGACATCTTGCGGCCATTCACCAAGTCATTTGTAGTGGTATACTTGGATGACATCCTGATCTTTAGCCAGAGTTGGGAAGAGCACCTCCAACATATTTGACAGGTTCTCCAAACACTGCGACAACACAAGTTATGTGCCAATTTGGAGAAATGATCTTTTGGCATGACTCAGGTTCAGTATCTGGGATACATTATTGATGAACAGGGGGTGCATGTGGATCCAACCAAGATCCAAGTCATTCGGGATTAGCCATTTCCAACCACTCTGACAGAGATCCGCAGCTTTCTAGGTCTTTCCAACTTCTACCACAGGTTTGTGTTGGGATTTTCTCATATCATTTGGCCCTTGAGTCAAGTCACCAAGGGAGGAGTTAAAGAAAAATTCTTTTGGTTTGAATCTCGATAGAAGGCATTCACAGAGTTGAAAGATCACCTCTGCTCGACACCAGTGCTTTTATTACTAGACTTGCAACAACCATTTGAGGTCGAGACAGATGCCTCTAACTATACTATTGGGGTAGTCCTTACTCAAGATGGGCATCCAGTGGCATATCATAGTGAGACACTTTCAGACACAATCCAAAATTATCCAATTATGAAAAAGTGATGTATTCCATTGTGCAGGCCTACCGACAATGGAAGCATTACATTTTGGGGAAGGAAACGATCATCTAGACAGACCACCGACCCCTGCAGTTCATACAGACCCAAGCGAATTGTAGAATTATTGCCATCAGAAGTGGCCCACATACCTACAACAGTTCCATTTGAATATCAAGTATAAGAAGGGCAGCACCAATAATGGTGCAGATTTCCTCAGTTGACCATCGATCATGGTGTTAACCACCATTCTCAACTCTTGTGGGCACGAGACTTCTGATTGGCCACTTCTCTAAAAAAGCGACCTAGAATTCGGATACACATACCAGACACTCCTGGAGGGTCGGCATGTTCCAAATTTTCACCTCCAAGATGCCCTGTTATGCCACCTAGGTCACCTTTGTGTTCCTTTAAGTGAGCATGCCAAGATGATTTGGGAAGCACACTATAGTCGTGTTGCTGGGCATTTCAGGGTCGAGAAAATGGTGGTACTACTGCATAAGTATTTCTATTGGTTGAATCTTCCTCAGGATGTCAGAAAGTACATCAAATCATGCATTTCTTGTACCATTGCCAAACCAACCATCAAGAAGCAAGGCCTCTATACCCCACTGCCTACCCTAGTTGACCTTGGGAATCCATCTCCATGGATTACATGTCATGACTTCCTTCCACTAGGCATGGAAATGACTGTGTTTTTGTGGTCTTCGACAAAGTCTCGAAGATGGCCATTGTGGCAGCCTGCAAGAAGAATATCACAGCCGAAGTCACTACTAATCTCTTCTTTGAACGAGTGTGGGTACACTTTGGGATCCCACAGTCTATCATCTCAGATCGGGACAGCAGGTTCCTCAGTTCATTTTGGTCCAGTCTCTGGTCGATGTTGGACACTAGGGAAGGAAACTGAGAAGAGAACTCCTCGAGACTAGTAGACTTGACCGCTGAGCAAGGTAGGAATGAGGAACGATGATGAGTATCTTTCCAAGGTGGTTCCTCGAGAGACATTACTTCCATGATACTCTCATTAGCAAGAAAAGTCTCGCCTAAGGGATCAGGAGATTCCGAAGCACCAAGCCACATAGATTGAGAATACATATCAAGAGAAGTCCTCGAAACAGGAAAATCAAAGGATATGGAACTTGAAGCTGAAACAATTTCCACTTAATTGATTTCGGCAAGACTAAGTGGCATAACGTCACCCCAGGTATCAACAAGATATGGTGAAGGTATGACCCAAGGATCAGATTTGACTGAGATCATGTTGACAGAGGCAACATGAGGAGGTGGGAGCGGAAAAATTCCCATCAAGGCATAATATTTAAAAATACTTTCCCCCACACTCTCATAAGGAGCACCATTGTGCTTGACATACAAAACATTTCCATTCGAGGAGGAAGAGAAAAGAAGGACAGTTGGTCAACTATGACGATCTTCCCTTGATCGGGGAAACGAATCACGTAGAATAGGGAGGAGGCTATAGCATGCATGGCATGGGTCCAGCTCCATCCGAGTAGAATATTATAATTGAGATTAGTGTCAACAATCTCTACCTCGACGTTTACTATCTTTCCCTCCAAAGTAATGGCAAGGTTGGGTAAGATATTGAAGGGTCACGAATCACGCCCATCGAAAGCTTCCAAAGTGTTAGGGGATTGGTTCAAAGTAGGAGAACCAATTGCCTTCGAGCAAGAAACTGACATGATGCAGATTGAAGCACCTTCATCGATGACGGTATTATGAATGGTTTTCTCATTGATGATTACCTGAATAAGAAAGGTAATCTGATGAGGCAGGCACGAAACGTGGTTCTCTAGATTAAAACATATCAAATTGGAATCGGTAGGATCAATTCCCACAATAGCCGACAACAAGGATTTATGCTGAGATGGGCAGCTTTGGAATACCTCGAGAGAAGACATAGCTGCTGGCACGTGAGCCAAATCCTCAACAATATTATAGTGTTGAGCAGCTCAAGCATTGGGATTGTATGAGGATTTCCTTAGGACACCTCGAGAAGGTGGTCGAATGGCGGAATCAGGGTTAGGGTACTCGATATGAAGAGGGCCAGAACTCGGGGTAGAAGAAGAAGTGGTGGCCTATTTCTCTTTCCCGGTTGTTAGAGCAAGAGTCTGATAATATTTTGATCTTGTAGCCACATTAATAGGCATACTCATCATGAACACTTGAGATCCTGAGGAATCAGACGATTGAGGTTGGCCTACCATTTGAGTTTGCTGAGATGGAAATGGCTCTTTTAGGACTGTTGGGGCCCCTTTGAGCAAATGACTAACTTTGGACTGTTGGGGACAATCCTTAGTATAGTGATCCTTCTCGTAAATAAGGCACAGATACTTAGGCTTTCGTTGTGAAGAATCACCAGCAAGCGACTTAGAAGGACCATGTTTTGGGGCATCAGCTTTACCCTTGCCTTTGTCTTTCTTCTTACCTTTCGAGGATTTATCCGCTATGGTAGACTAGACAGTGTGGACCTCTAAGGTTTTACCAGGACCAAGTGGATTCTGGGAGGAACTATTGGAAGTAGTGTTGGAGACCGACTTCTAAATGGAAGAAGACTTTGCAAGGGTTTGGGACACTGAACCAATTACTCCACCAATAAGAGGTGTAGCTTGTGACTTTAATGTCGTTGGATCAGATAATGGATGCGAAGCATCAGGTAATAACTCATACAAAGTGCCAGACTGAGAATAAATGAGATCTAAGTACTGGGCAAGAGCAATGGCTTGTTATTTGGTAATGCATCCACCCATAGCTACATCGTGAGCAATTGGAGCGACGAATGACTTGGTAAACCATTAGGTGAGCAACTGATCAGTAATCTCGAATTTGATCAGGTGACGTCTACATCTCCATTCATGGATTTGATGGGAGATGTGTGTCGCATTATCTTCCTTGAGCGATGTGAGCAAATAGGTGCTAGTTTCATATTGAACCGACAACTGGAAATGCGTGAGGAAATCCATGGCTAAAGAGTTGAATTCATGGTAAGTACTTCAAGGGAGCTCGATGTACCATTTGATTGTAGCACCTGTGAGGGTTCGTTGGAAAAGACGAAGATGAATAGAATCATCAACATAGGAATTTGAAGAGCACCAGAGGTGATATGTCATCACGTGGGCTTGAGGATATTCTTTTGCTTTCCATCGAACTTGGGACAATCGCTTAGGATCTTGGATGGAACCGGAGGCCAGTATGGCGAATGAAAAATTCGATCATTCGTGAGTTGAGACACATTTGGAAACTCTAGCGTGGCTAAGAACAACAATTGAGTATTAAAATGCATTGGAGTTCGATAAGCGGGTCCAACCAGAGGAGCCCATCCTTGCTGGTAAGGATTTTGGCCCCATAGTGGATGGTTTTGGCCATATGGCATTTTATTTTGCTCCCACTATAGGTTACCTTTGCTGTAGGGAGGATTTTGACCTTGAACACCTTGGAACTGTCTGGTTATAGGTTGCTGATAAGCAACATATGCGTTAAGAAGCTGTTGAGCCTGTTGACCTTGGACATATGGATATTGCACCTGTTGTCCCTGAACATACAGGTTTTGAACCTGTTTCCCTTGAACAAGAGGATTTTGGACCTACTGTCCTTGGACATAAGGATTTTTCACTTGCTACTCCTGGACATAGGGATTCTGGACCTACTACCCTTGGACAAAAGGATTTTATACCTATTTCCCCAGTACATTAGGGTTTTGGGTCTGTTGTTGCAGGACTTGACTCTAGCCTTGTCATTGCAAGGGCTAACCCTATTGATATGTATATAACGGTTGTTGCTGCCTGGGTTGGCCCTGCTGCTGCAAGGATTGACCTTGAGGCTGCAAAGGTTGTCCCTGTGGTTGTAGAGGTTGGCCCTGTGAAGACATAGGCTAGGAGGTTTGTAGAGAATATTGCATTTGCTACTGCATGGTTTGTTGCAACTGTTGCGAGGGTTACCGTTGTGGTTGTTGCAGTGGTCGTTGTTGCAAAATCATCTTCCCCTGCTGTTGCACGGACAACCCTTGCTACAACAAAGGTTGCCCTTATTTCTGCAGAGGTTGTCCTTGCAGCTGCAAAGGTACTTGAATTGTTCCCGTGAAATTTCCGAACTATATCTAGCCATAGCCATCGTGAAAAGTGGATGGACCAGGCTGAACATATTGCCCAGACTGAAGGACGTAAGGCGGATTGACCATTCCTTGAGAACCACATGGAGCATAAGGAGCTTGGTATGACACTTGAGCCTCATAAGGCCGCTAATACTGGAAATTGCTTGACCCAGACGGACCAACGGGATTTTGGATCTGTTGGTACTAGACATTTCTTGATCTAGCAAGACTAGTAGGGTTTTGGATAACACCAGAAGAAGGTTGGTTCATCCCAACCATGTGAGCCTATGAGCTACTCACATTGGTGGTGTCTGACATCATAGAAACACTCAAATGCTGCCCCCCAGGTGGTGGCACAGCTTGTCCACTTACTGGAGGGATTGAAGAAATGATAGTAACATTCTTCAAGACCGTCGGCTTAACTGAGTGAGTGACTGGGACGGATGAGACAAGGGGGTTCAGAACGGTGGGTTGCACTGGGATTGAGGTAATGGCCTATTGGTAGCCTAGGTTTGTAATGAACATGCCTGTAGTAGGTATGGCGCCAAATGCCCAAACAGGGTTGTGATAAAGAGATGAGGCACTAGGTGTACCTGAGACCAATTGTGCTAAAGTCACATAATTAGGTGGCAAATCCCGATACACACTAATGGGAATGCTCCCCGTGTAGGGGAAACCTTTAGGAGGAAATTGATGTTCCTCCTCTTCGATAGTGTGTGGAGTATAAACTTTAGATTGATTCGAAGAGGTAACTAGAGCATCGCCTTCGGGTTCCATAGCTGGGAACAAACGACCATGAATGACAGAAGATGTACAAGGGGATAATTCCAAAGGAACACCCGGTTGATCGTACGAACTATATGGACGTTGCGGTGATATCACAATAGGGTCGAACAAAGGATTCAGAGGATATATAACCAGTCCAAGCTGACCGTCAATAGTCAGTGAACTCTCAGGAGTTTGGATAGGATTTTCCGAAGATTTCGGGCCAATATGAGCAGGTGACCCAGTATCTAGAGTAGGCGGAGGACGAGATGACAAAGTTTGAATGACCATAATGATTCTGAGTTCAACACCTTGGTCCTCGAGTGACTCTAGTAATTTAGGAAAAGGCTCCTCAGACAATCTTTCAGATGGAGGGGAGGAAGAGGAACTAGGTGAACCAGATGGTTCAGCCACAATGACCTTGTCTTAGTTAACAGGAAAAGAGAGATCAATTTCAAGGCTTTAAAATGTAATTTAGGGAAAAATGATGATTTGGTCTAGAAAATACTAACAATACGTTATAAGATTGTGGGAAATCAATTTTTTAAGACGCATAAATCAATTGGTTCTCTTTCATGTTTTAGGAGTCGAGAAAGAAGCAAAGATGACTCTATCACTTTCGATTGGAAATGAGCTCGAAAGGACAAGTGCTCGAATGATATTTTAAGTTTAATGAGACAAAAAGATCAAATGACTACTCTGTATGATCTAGGAAAAAAGGATTACCAGGCAACAGTGAACTGCAGAATGCCTCTCGGTGAATCAAGATGTATGGGCAGGCAATCTCCCTGAATGTTGTGTTTGGTGTATCACATTTGCAAGGCGGTGTAATCAACTTCCTATGGATAAAGGATTGCAGCCTAGAGGGGTCTCCCATTTTATACTCAGCGTTACAGGGAGCACAAGTCTGTACTAGCGCTGTCTAGTGCCGAAGCTAACGATAATTTCTAGGTTTAAATATGTCGGAACACATCTCTAGCCTAGATCTTCTAGATGGGATCGTTAGCTTTCAATGCACCTTAGATTAATTGAGTTCATTTTAAAGTTTATCTTGAATTATGTCTCGGTTTTCAGGCCTTAGTGACGTGGCTCGAAAAGCCCTTAATGCAGCTAAATGAGACAAGACCATTTCAATTTGATGAATTGTCTACACTAGAGAGGGTAGAAAACACAATCAAATGCGAACATCCAAGCAACCGAATGCAAAATGATTTTTCACTACTCTTTTCGAGAAAATAAACCAATGAAAAATACATTCCAATTCCTAATTGCCTAATAAGTACACTCGAACAGTCCTTTCAAAAGCAAAGATAATTCTTTTTCTTTTTAAATGCCAATGCAATCCTAGTCTTCAATGATGCTAACTACCATAACATATTGATGTAGCAAACTAGAATTTTGTACTTTTCATGAAATGACAAAATGAATTTCTCATAAAACACTTCAATGAAAAAGTTTTGAGACAATCAATTCTCAAGCAAATGAAAAACATGAAAAGATAAACCCTTTCAAACTAATGAAGTAGCGACTTTACCAAAAAGAAGACAAACAATGTGATCTATGCCAAAAAAGAGACGTTTAGACAAGCAGACGAAACTTTTCAAACTTGTGTAATGGAGGTCAAAGCCATAGAAGGACCATAAACGAAATGCAAGGAGTAAATGCACCAACAACTTGACTCACTAAGTTCGCAATCAACTGAATGGATGACAACCTAGATGCCCTAGTGCCACTAACCATCCAATGACCCAAGAAATCAAGTGAAAAGATGTCAAATCAACAAGCAAATAAACCAAATGAAAAGCAACTTTCTAGTCAGGGAGAAGACGGTCTAAACAACTTACAGGGTAGAAATCATGAGAGAAAAAAACACTAGCCAAGATCTGGAGTGAACCCTAATCTTCACTTACAGGCATTGGCATGACTACCTAACTGAAAACAAGTGCCAGAATGGGGTCGGTGCAACTTTTTCTCAGCATATCATGCTGATCGGCGCCACTGTCAGCGAAATAAGTGTGCTGAGCGAGGATGTAAAGAGAAAAATAAAATTTTCAAAAGTTGGGACCAAAATTGCTACTATGAATTTCAAAACCAGAGTAGTAAGCAAAGCAAAGTAGACAGAACTAAAGGGAAATGGCAAAAATAGAAAATCTCACACAAAACCATGAAATTCTCAATCAAACAAAACTAAAAATTGGTTCCCAAGTGGAGTCGCCAATTTGTGGTGAAGTAAAATTCTAGGTGCGGACACAAACAATTCCTCTAGCCCGATAGCGGGTCTAGCCACAAAAAAGACATTCTATGGAAGATTTCATTAGGTTAGAGCTAATTAAGAGGGCCTACCTCTTGGTACGCTTATCTTGTTTGGTGATGACCTTGCTTGCTTGCTCTAGCTATCTCCCATTTCCTTCTTCCAACACCTGAAACAAGTAAACAAAATCAAACAATAATCCTAATAATAGACAAATTGTAATTCAACCTACTTAACAATTCAAGAATCATTAAGCCGTAAACATGTGAGATGACACATTATGTAGGAAATCAATCGATAGTTGCATATATATTAAATCAAGAAGAGATTACAACTGTTGTCTTGATGTTGTTGTTCTCCTCTGACAAAACCAGGTTCCCACAGACTTCCATTAGCATTCCATGATGGTCTCAACAATGATAGTTTTAAGGCTCTTCCTTTTAGTCTTCACACTAAACCAAATTCACACTTCTCCCTCACACAAATAGAGAGCTATAACTATGAATAGCTTTTTGTTTACTCCAAACTTAATTCGCACTAGCACACCAACATTAACACTAGCTTGTTCTTGGGAAAAAGGGAGGTTTATATAGCATGAATGGATGGGAGAGGGTTCCTCTTCTCATGGGAAAAGGTCTTATCTCTTGAGGTAGTTCCATCCTTATAGGGGAAAGGAGCCCAAACTGACATCCTCGACTCCATCTTGCCCAACCATTTACTAGAATTCCATTAAGAAGCTTCTAGAACCTGAAGCTTCAGCTCTTTATTTAAAAGATTTTCCAAAATAGGATCGGCATGACTAGAACAAGGCTTAGTCGCTCCAGTCGACGCTAGGGACAGTGTTAATCCTTGCATATCAGTGTGAGGAGAACAAGGGTCATCAATGTCGATCTTGTAAACTGGATAAAACATAAGATTTTTGGGAAATGATGCAAAAGGGAATTGTTTTGCTCATGAAGAGGGACACAATGGGAGTTTCTTCATGAAAGGGAAGCATGTAGGGTTCACTGTAGAGGTCCTCCAGGCTCATGGAATGGGGAGTACATGGACAGTGACAAAATGTTGTGTAACAAGAAGGCATTCGAAGAGAGCTAACAACACCCCACAACCCATAGGAGTAGCGAGAGATATGTCACATGACCACGACCTACCTCCGCATTTGTGGGTTGAGACATGCAACACAACAATATATTTGTAGAACCAGAGTCCTCATCGAATTCATCGTGTGATTACACTGGAGGAGGCTTTCTCGAGGAGAAAGTTGGATGTGTCGTACTTCAGGTTTTTGGAGCCTCTGTTTACTTCCATGTCTCCAAAGAATCAAGAAAGAATCTTGAGTCGACAATAGATTTTGGGGGGGGGGGTTATTTTTGGGTTACACATAAACTCCTCACAACTACCGTGTGTACTTACCTTCCCTTAGAATGACAATTGCATGAAGGGATATAAATTTTGATGAGGAGAAAGTGATGCAGTGTTCTCTTTAGAGGGAGCTTCAGATCCCACCAAAACAGGAGATTTTATCTCTAAAGGAGGAGCCTCAAGAAGTTGTGGAGCAACCACAAATATAGGAGCAAAGATTGGAGACATCCACTCAAACAAAAACATCCAGAGAAGGTAGGAAAAGAACCAGGGAAGATGATAAACTTGTGCAAGATGCAAGGGATAATGTACGAGCTCCTTCAAATTGTGTAAGTAGAGCAGGTCACTTGATCGGTACATTGGCTACATGGCTCTAATGATTGATCTTGTAGAGATTGAACCATCCTCTTTGAAAAAAGTAGTAGAGAAACTTGCATGGTTTTATGCAATGGTGGAGGAATACAAATCCATTGTAAAGAACAATATTTGGGAAGTTGTCCCAAGATCGACATGGTTGTAGTCATAAAAATACACAATCTCCTACATCAAAACTTCTTTCACAATGATGTTGACTTGCTTATTGTTTCATTTGATTCTACACCAAAAGTAAGGTTATCTTGTAAGACTTGGAGAACTTGTTGTTGATGCTTGATGTGATTGTCCATTGCTTTAATCTTAGAATTGTATCTTAAATACGATGTGATGGACGGTGGATGATATCCATAAAGTGCCATAAATGGGGTCATTTTTTTGTGGTTTGGAGGGAAATATTATACCACCATTCTGCTAGAGGTAACCGCTTGACCTCTTAGGTTTGTTTGTCAGATACAAGGAAACGAAGATATCCTTCCAAACATTTGTTCACTATCTTAGTTTTCCCATCAGATTGAAGCTGATAAGATGAGCTATGAGTTAATTGAATAACAATATAAGAAAATAATTATGTCCAAAAATTTCCAGTGAAAATGGGATCTTTGTCACTTACAATAATCTTTGGGTTTCCATGTAGCTTTTGAATTGTTTTCACAAATGCAGTAGAGATTGTACTGGATTTGAGATGATGACATAGTGCATAAAAGTGTGCATACTTGGTAATTCTATCAACTACCACCATGATGACATCCTTCATAATTGTGTAAACCTATGATAAAATCCATTGAGACCTCCCCCCAATGCTAAATTGGAATGGCTAATGGTTGTAAAATACCTGGAGTCTTAATTGTCTCAAATTTATTTTTTTGGCACACCAAAAATTCCACCACAAACTTTTGAATATCATATTTAAGGCCATCCCAAAAAGAAATCCTTTTTGACCTGAGCTAAGCTTTTAACAATCCTAACTACCCTCCTATAGGATAGGTGTGCAATTCCAAAATAACTTTTTATCTGAGTTGGGAGTTCTTACATATATGTAACGCACGCCCTCCTAGTCCCGCTAGAATACAAGTTAGAAGGAGGTGGTCACTATGTTGACCCAAGATACAAAATAACATTATGGAAATGGGGTCTAAAGTTTTGATCTCTTTTCAACCTATTCAAAACATTGATATACATTATTGATGCATTTGTCTCGTCAAGAGAATTCTAGTGATATAAATTTTATCCCAATATTACCTCTGGATCAAGATATATGATCGCTTGCACTTAAACAAATAAAATGGTGCCATGCCATCAACCTGTGATGTTTCACCCATGTGGCTACCTAACCAATGTCCTAGCGCAACTTGGAAATGGCATATTAGATATCAACCCATTCTTGGCATGGGTTCTATATTTAAATGCACATATGAGGATATTTATGTATATAGATGTGTTTGTGTGCATGTATATTACATGCCAATTGATAGATGATGAGTTAGCAACAATATTCTCATTCCTGAGGTTTGGTCTTCCAAGCCAACCTATCTTGTGGGTCTATCTCACGCCAATAAAATGATAGTCAGGATCACAGGGAGACCACCATGTCCTGGTCTTGCATCATTCCACTCCTTTCGAAATGTGCTTTGTATTTGAACTATCGGGAACCAACCTTTGGGCTTACTTATCCCTGTGGCCCATTCCTCTACACGGCTAACACTTCTGATTAGTCCACGGCTCCCATTCTTGCATAATAGATTACATGGCTTCACTCTGCGTGTCATCTTGTAACATGCAATGACAACAGTACACCTGGGTCCATTTTTGCCACGCCATTCTGACGTTGAGTCATCTCAACCCTTCATTAAGCATTATGCATGGCTACAATCTAAGAGAGAGACTCTCAGATGGAAACTTTCTGATCATCTACCGCAACCAATTCCCATATATGCAAGCCCCAACACAATCCTTATGATGATGCAATTCTCTCTAATATGGTGAGTTTCCTACTGCCAACTCACCCCAGCTACTTCCACGTAGATAACTTTGCAAGATCATCCAAATCATGGTCATATGGGCTTCCCTTTTTTCATTTCCTTATGAACTCCCAGGTTTGTAACCTTCAAGGCACGTCACCCCTAGCTCCTTTCAAGTCGTTGATCTCTCCTGGTCAATCTCAGTCATTTGAGATGCTAGCTTCACTCATGCTTAGGTGTTGTGGTTGTATGGGGCGATGACCTAGCCATCGACTAATATGCAAGTGGCCCAATAAATATTAATACAATCACAGTGTAAGGTTATGACGCTAAGGTAAGACATAAGATCATTCTATTGTTATGCACTATCAGCCTTTTTCGAAGGGACTTGACCACGACTTCGCAATGTTTATGCAAGCTGTTGCACTTTGTGCTAGAACTCAACCATGGCCATCAAAGTTTTATGAAGCATGCATCGGTGCTATCCCTCCTAAGCTAACAACAAAATTACCCCTCCTGGGTTCTTAATGACCGAAAGACATACCATAGTCCATGTACTTACCATTTAGTCTCTCAAAGGTTTGCAATCCCTTTGAACCTTAATGATTTGCAAGAAATAGGTCGATATCATTCTAGAGATCTACAAGTCTCTTTTAAGGAATAAATAAGCATAATAAAACTTATAAGGTAACCAGAAATCATATAATGCCCCAGGAAGATTCCAGGGAAATTCACATTCCATAAACAAACATGCAAACCCCCTTTTCAATTCGATTATATGCACAAAACATTCATTCAGAAACATGATTAGCATTATGACAGGCCTACACTCATCATACTCAAGTTGATTCAACTTTCAAACACAATCCACTTTGATGGTCATCAAATATTCATTACTATAGGTTTGAGCCACTTTGTGGACCTATAGTGCTCATCCTACATATAATTATGATATTCAGTGCATACAACACTCATAATTTCTTTCTTCCTTTTCCCCTTGAATTTGGCATTTATTTTTTTACTTCCAATTATATTTAAATTTTGGCCTACTCTTGGATTGAGTATAATAGTGTTTCAACTTTTTAATGGCATGTTTCAATGTTTGAGGCTTATGGATCTCAATTTGACCTATGAATGATAGAGGTAACCCACTGATAAACCTCCAAACTTTTTCGTTTGTTATCTTTAAGATACGACAAATATCTTATCCATTCCAAGAACTTTGTGACATATTTGTCATTTTACATTTGTCCCATTTTGAGCTCATATAGTTATTTTGATTAGTTGTCATAGTAGTTGTCTGCTAGATATTTTTCTTTGAAGAGCCTTTCAAATTCATTCCAATACGATCCTTTTTCAACTATGCCCCTGGCATTCTTCAAATCTTCCCACCATATGTTTTTTTTATTCCCTTCAGGCTATAGGTGGATACTTTTTATTTCATGTTCTCAGAATAGTTATGGTTTTGAAGAACTTCATTCAAAGAAGCCAAGCTTCTGCATCTTTAGATTTTTTTCATTTTTCCATCAAATGTGGGTGGCTTGGCCCTCTTAAATTCTTCTAACATATAGTCCCTTGATCTCTGTATTTGATTATGATGATAATGATGATAATACCTCCTAGTAGAAGAACTAGAATGTCTACTAGTGTGATACCCATGAGTGCTAGATCTTCTCTCTGGGGTGCTCAATGGTGTGTTCCATCTCACAGTGTCTTCAATTTCCATCTATTCCTTTTCTTGGACCTGCTACCATCTTCCCAATTGGTTCTCTCTTCTGATGCAAAAGGGCTCTACCTATCTCTATGACTATCCCCTAGCTCATACGACCTCTTCCTTTGTAAGTCTGAGAGGCTTTGCAGTATCACTACATTTACGTCAACTTTCTTTTCTTGAGACCGTACCATCCTTTCATTACCTACCTTGCAGCTCCTAATCTCAGCCCTTAGGCTCCTCAAGGTATCCATTAAGTCAAGAGAGTTTGCCCCTCCCCTTGGCCAACGGATCTTTATTCTTCATTTGTCCTCGCTTTTGCATGTCTATGATGTCATTGATCAGACTTATGTTCTACCATCTTGTTGTAAATTTCATGGCCTTCAGAATCTATGTGGTACCATATTCTATTATTCTAGGTGATATTCATCTTATGCTATGTACCAAATCACAAGGTAAGCACAACACTCATACATGCATGCAATCCACCACACACTGACTTTTAACACCTAAACATTCTTTAATTAATTTTTCTAAAAATCAATATGAAACTCCTTGTAGGAATCCTACTGTTACTTGCCCGTGATAGAGCCCATCCAGTCCATGTTTTGAGCCTGGATGCTCTGATACTACTTTGTGATGCACTACCTCCTAAGTTCCACCAAAAAATAGGTTAGAAGTAGATGGTCACTATGTTGAGCTGAGATCCAAGATAACGTTATGGAAATGGGGTCCAAAATTCGATCTCTTTTTAGCCTATTTGAAAAATTGATAGACATTGTCGATGCATTTGTATCGTCAAGGTTATTCTAGTATATGAATTTTATCCCAATCTGACCTTTGGATCAAGAGATATGACCACTTAAAATTAAACGAGTTAGATGGTGCCACACCATCAACCTGCCACGTGGTGCTGAAGTGGTTACTTAGGCAACCTCCCATCACCACTTACCAATGGAATATTAGTTTCTGACCCGTTTCTAGCATGGGTTCTACATTTAAATTCACATACGAGGATATATATGTATGTATATGTATGTTAAATTCCAATTGATGGATTTCCAGTTGGTGGCAATATTCCCATTCCTCGAGGTTTTTTTCCTGGACCTTCATCTTATATGCTTCCCTGAGTTGCTCCAAGGTTGATCCTTTAGGATTATGTATCCCTGTGGGCCATCCCTTTACACAACTAACACTTTTGATTGGTCCACGACTTCCATTATTGCATAATAGCTCTAAAATCTTCACTACACATGTCATCTCATAACAAGAAGCAACAACAAAAGACCCCCATCCATTTGAGTCATCTCGACCCTTCCTTAATCATTGTGCATGGCTACAATCCAAGACACAGACTCCAAGATGGAAACTTCCCCTTCATTTGTCACAATCAATTCCCATGTATGTGAGCCTCGATACAAGCCATTTAATGACACAATACTCCTTCAACATGGTGATTTTCCCTCTCCCTACCCAATGTGAGCGCTCCAACTAACCCTATCTGCTTCCACATAGATGGCTTAGTCAGGTCATCTTGGTCATGGTCATCCTGGGCTTCCCTTTTTACATTTCATTATGAACTCCCAAGGTCATGAGCTTCAAGACACATCAACCCAGACTCCTTTTGAGTTTTCAATCACTCCCAGTCAAATTCGATCATTTGAGATGCTAGCTTTGCTCATGGTTATGTGTTTCGGTTGTATGGCGTAATGGCCTATCCATCAACTAATTTGCAAGCGGACCAATAAATTATACTATAATCAAGACATAAGGTTATGGGGCTAAGGTAAGAGATAATATCTTTCCACCACTCTACACTATGATCCTTTTGAGAAGGGACTCTATGGTGGTTCTACAAGCGGTTACACTTGCGCTAGAACTCAGCCATGGCCATCAAAGTTTTATGAAGCACACGTCTATCCCTCCTAAATTTACAACATAATTACCATTCATGGGTTCTCAATGACCTAAATGTATAACATAGTCCAAGGACTTACCCATTCAACCTCTCAAAGCTCTGTGTTCCCTCTAAATATTAATGATTTGTGGGAAACAAGTTGATATCATTCTAGAGATCTGCAAGCCTCTTTTAAGGAACAAAAAAGTATGATAAAACTTATAAGGTAACCAGAAAGAATACAATGCCCCATAAAGGTTACAGGGAAATCAAAATTCCCTTTTCAGTTTGATTACAAGCACATGCCATACATTCAAGCGCGTGGTTAGAATTATGGCAACCCTACACTTATCATACTCTCACTGGTTCAACTTTCAAACATAGTGCACACAAACGGTCATCAAATATTCATTACTACAGGTTTGAGCCACATAATGAACCTTCAATGCTAATCCTACATATAATGATTCTACTTCATGCATACAACAGTCATATAGGTGGTTACAATTGTGTATTTCCTACATACAGAGCATTAGTGCAACGCTGCAACAACAAGGCACACATTCATCAGAATTTCCATTCCAATCACAACGAACCAAAAATCATTCATACAGTGAATGAAACACCAATGTAATAATTCAATATGAACTCAATAATCAAAAATTCATTTACAAACACTTATCTAATTTCAACACTGTAGTTGGAAACTGAGATCGGGACTATAACTCTCCACCTAGCCATAGACAAGCTACAACCACTATTATTTGTAGTTGTCACCCCCGAGCAAAATTCCAAAGCTTGATATGGAGTGATTTCACAGGAACTTGAACCAAAGCAATAACTAAAATAGGATGTATCAAGGCCACTTTTCCTTCACCCACCAGCTACATGAACTTTTCCCCCAGTCCTCTTAGAATTTTCATACATTATGAACATCCATGCCAGGATATCATAATACAGAGAGTTCAATCCACAATAAGGAAGTTTCATTAGTGAATAAATTGCTAATAGGTGGAAGAAATCGCCTCTCCATGTGATTCATCAATGAGACAAGCACTACAACTTTAGCCCCAAGGCAACTCCTGTCGATTCACCAACCTCACATCCACCCTAGTGATTCTTCCTAATACAATAGGTTCTTCAATCACAAGCTTCTAGTGGGTTCTTGAACCCTCAAGAAAGCCTCCTCTCTCTATTATATTTTCCCCAACAAGCCTCTCTCATAGGATTCCTCAGCTAGTGCTCCTGGTCAGTCCAATGGTAGAGATCATTTTTCTCTTCATTGATCTTTGTGCTCTTCCATAATAGCTATGTACGCTTCCTTCACTGCATATTCCTTTTTTCATGCATCAAAGTGTATGTGAGCACACATATGAATGAAAATGAATGTATCCAAGTCTTCCTCCTTTTATCACACTGACTAATTTCCCATATTTCTCCACAATCACACAACAGTCATGTTCCTGACAATACATCCCATGCTTGTCTCTAAATTTTGTCCTCTTTTTGCTTGTGGTTCGGGCTAAAGGACACCTAGACCCATCCTCATTTCTTCAATTAAATTTAATGCACAATCAACTCATTTAACCTTCTCAGCCAACCCATGGTTGATATTTAAAAACAACCTCCTACCTCAAGCAATGGAATATGTGTCTCTCTCTCAGTTAATTAACATAATTACAATTATTTACATTGAGAGAAATATTTGCCCAAGGGATATTTAAAATAGATATAAGTGATTTTTGTACCATATTGAATCATTTTCCCAGATAAATGTATCAATTGCATTGGGAACTTGGTACAATTTTTGAATGAGTGTCCACACCTCTTCATCATTCTTCCATTCATCCCTTGCTTCAGTTATCCAATCAAGTTGGATAATAGAAAATTCATAGAGCAATGCTTCAACATCCTCATCCCTTCGTAAGAGTGCACTTGCAATAACATTTTGCTTCCATTTTTTGTATATGATTTCAAATTCATAGCCTAGCATCTTTGTGACTCGTTTTTGCTATTCTTATGAATATAATATTTATTCCAAGAAGTATTTAAGACTATCATGATCTATTTTTACCTTGATGTTTCTTCCCATTAGGTAAGGGCGCCATTGCTTCAGTGCATGTAGTAATGTCAACGTTTCCTTCTCATAAATAGGTTTATGTAAATAATTTCCCTTAACTGGACAACTTTCAAAAGAAATGGGTCTTCCTTCTTGCATTAAAACAACACCAATTGTTGGGTGTGGAGCTTGATTATCTTCTTTATTCAGAGGTATCCTCGCGTTGGACCCCAGTTCCTCACAGGGCGGAAACGCCACCTGTTTAATCACCGCCAGTGGGGTCCATTGGGGACGACCCTTGCCTACTAGGGGTTCAGAGGCAATGCCTCCGAAGCTAAAAACAGAAGTAAATTTTCCTTGTAAAATATTGTTATTTCTTAGTCAATTTGGGTCGTTCATTAGGTGGATGATCTGACAATAGAAGTTATGTTTAATTTAGGGTTTTTTGCCATAGAAGGAAACCCTTGGTTTATATGAGGGAATTGTATTTAAACTGTGTATTATTATTCTGAGTGAGTAAGAAAGAGGATACTATATGAGAGTGAAGAGGAAATTACAGCGGATCTGTTGTAGATTGTATCTCTTCATCTTCTAGATAATATAAAGGAAGGGCTAGTCGTTTTTCGTGCACGCAGCCCAAATTGGGTGAAACACATATATTTGTGTCTCTCTTGGACCCTACTTTTGTACCCATTTTTCACATCCTATTGCACTATTTTTTATTTTCATTTACCCTACTTTACCCTTTTTGTACCCTTAAACGAGTCGACACTAGCTAAACCACACTACTTTACAATGGAGGTAAGATTTGTTACTTAGTGATATTTTTCATATGTCTTTAATCGGTTTAAGTAGATGATAAATGAACCTATAGCACTTGAATTACTTTGACTAATATTTAAAAGGACTCACAGACATTTGAAGTGCGTGGACATGTCAGCAAACACTCTAGAAAATAGTCCAACACATCGCTCAAAAACGCAGTAGGCAGTGATTTTTGGACCCACTATTTTGTACTTAGTTTTGTACCTCATTCATTACTTTACTCAGTAGTGGGCACCCAATCAACCTTTAGCATTCTAGAATATGCCTCCTTATTCTCAAACATGGAATCAGTTTTATCAATAGTGCTGTGATCGGGATAAGTTCAGCTGTAGTCTCTGTGAAGCTATCCAGAAGATTTCACGTGGCTTAACTTAGTTCCGA
The DNA here is from genome assembly GCA_000404065.3 of Pinus taeda. Taxonomy (NCBI): domain Eukaryota; kingdom Viridiplantae; phylum Streptophyta; class Pinopsida; order Pinales; family Pinaceae; genus Pinus; species Pinus taeda. The sequence goes on along the minus strand of APFE030864164.1, from coordinate 79,753 downwards.
TTTTATATTTTTACTTTTCTCAGTCAACCAGTTGTAACCATTTTTCATTGCATGAACTCTTTAAAAAGTTTGTTATTTTGTACATAAAAGTTACACATGCATAGCTTTATATAAGGAGATATACGCTCAGGCTGAACTGGTGATTGTGGTGCAACTTCTTGATTATGCTTTGTTAGGATTGAACTCCTAAACTGATGTTTTATTGGAACTTTAATATAATTATTGTCTCAGCTTCCATTTTCATCTAATTGTTATGTCTTTCAATTCATAAGGTATTGAATTAGCTTAAGACTTGCTCTAGGTAGTGGCAAGGGAACAACACGACCTAGAATCGAGTCTTGTAACCATTGTAGTATGTAGGAAGTGTGTTTTTCTTCAGTAACTAGATTCACATTTCATTTCCAAATCGTTTTGTTAAATAGTTCTCCGCATTTCGATACTTCATTTTGTACTTAAGTTATTACTCTATTTTCATAAATCTGGAAAAGAACAACAAGTATATTATCGTTGAGTCTTTGCAAGTTGAGAAACATTGTTATGAATATCTCCTGTAATGTTAAATTTCGTGATTACATTTTTTTCAATCATGAGTGCTTAGAAAAGGGAAATTTTCAATTTAAAATGAATTCTTAAGAGAAGTAATTGTCGTTTTTCAAATTTAAGATCTTGTTTTAAACTGAAATGTGCCTTCATTGTTTATGATAATATATGTATACCAGTGAAATGAGGCTCCTGTAACATTGTTCTCTATGTGGAATGTCCAAAATTAGTAGAAACGGAGTGCTATTTGTTAATGTAGGTCATGTGTTAATATCTTAGTAATTGTGTGGCATTTACAGCATAGTCATTTCGATTTCCTGTGTGAGATTAATTTGAATTATAGTGTAACCATTCTTTGAATAGATAACTGGTTATTTTCTCCTTTTGGTAGAGATTTCTTTACTTAGATTAAAGTTTTCTGAATTCATTTAGACTAGCTCTGAGTTAGAAAAGAAAGCTCTGTCTTTTGAATTTGAGTGTGTTGAATCAAGTAGCGTATAGGGATTAGTTCGATTTATCATTGAATTTCCTTTGATTCATAGAACCCTGGGGATTAGCTTGTGTAACGATTTTGAATTAGGCTACTGTTAGTTTGGTTTGAAAACATCAGTAGCGATAGCTATCTGTTTCATTTTTTAATGACTTATTGGTTTAAATAGGTCATAGTTAAAATATAATAGTGATTTGAGTTTTGAATAGAGCATAGATTTAATTACAACGTAATAGGTTTCTTCACTTAGCTTTTCTGATTAAGATTATTAGATGTAGAGATTGGACATTCTGTACTTAATTTTGTACTAAGATGTTTAGAACCTGAATTGGAATGCAGTGCAACTCGAAGTTTACAAACTCTGGTTGACAATTTAATTTGGGGAAGTTAACGACATATAAAATCCCTCACATTTTTTGTGTCATTGTCGAGGAGTTGCAAACAATCGAGGTAACATTTTCTTTAGAGTTTATGTGGGGTGAGGATTTTGTAGTACAACCAGAGGGAGGAGAGTGTATGATAAGACGTGAGTGAAGAACCATGCATCCACTATGGTGGGGTTTCTCCAAAGTCTGGTTGTCTTTAGTGAATTTTTGTAGTGTTTTATTTTGCTTATTCACAAAAGTAAAGGTAGGTATAGGGATAGTGAGGGTATATTTATTTCGAGCACAAAATAATTTCCATAATTATTGGGTCCCACAAAAACACCCCCAACTAATCTAGTTGATTGGTACGTAGGTATCGAAGAGGAGGGAGAAATCTCCACCAGCAAGGTGGCATCAGAAAAAGGAATACCACATCAAAAGGAGGCATAAAAACCTTAAAGTATACCACAACAAAGAAAAATTGTCTTGGGAGCTATTGTAGGTACATAATTGGTGGTAATATCACAAGTGGAATCTGTAGCAGGAGGACCTCGAAGGGATTTGGGACCTAGTTACATTGGGCTCAATTCAGCTGAATCCTCTTCTAGCCGAGCCACTACACAACTTACTTTTGAACCTGTAGTAAAGATGGCCAACAAAGGAGAGGAAAATAGAAATAATGGGGAAAACCACATTGGAGGTAATGACATAATCCATATCGGAGGAAATAATGGCCAAAGAGATGGACCAAGAGGAGGACCCGAGGAACAAGAAGATGATGTAGAAACTACCTTCATATTTCCTATTTGGACATCACCAGAAATATCAATATGAAGAATATACCCCTGGCATCTCTTCCACTTTTTTGTGGTACTTCCTCTGAAGATCCTAACTCATTTTTGTTTGAATTTGATATTCTATGCAGAAGCTATAATTATTATGACGACGCACAAAATCTTAAACTATTCCTTGCATCCTTAAAAGACTCAGCCTTGAGATGGTTCATGAGCTTGGGAGAGCACACCATTTACTCATGGGATGACATGAAGTCTATCTTCCTTAAGAAATATCAAGACTATTATAAAAGTAGATATGTTAACGATATCCTTAGGATGAAATAGATGGAGGATGAAATTTTGGAGGAATACCTAGAGAGTTTCCTTTATAACAATCACAAATCACGAGTGGGTAACTTGGATGAGAGAACCTTTAGGACTGTCGTTTTGAAGGGGTTAAGGGAGGAGTGCATTGAAACACTAAATCTCCTAAGTTCTGGCGATATCTATAAAAAACCCTTTGTCAAAATAGCTAAATTGTGTAAAACCTATTCTAGAAGTCAAGCTACGGTAGGCAAAAGGATTCGGGACAACTCAAGGGATTATGTGCCTAGAAACTGAAATTAGTACAAGGTAGTGTCCCTAAAGTTGAGCTAGGGAGCCTTTTGGAAAAATTTAAAAAAGATATATTAAACACCATTAGCAACCAACTAAATACTCTAAAAATTAAAAAGAAACAGCAAGAAGAAAAAGATGCCTTGGTAACTTTCTATCCTAAGTGTAGGCATAAGCATGTTGAAAGAGAATGTCCCATCAATGTGGTAGAGGTGTGAAAGATTTTTACACAGGAGCATGCCACTGATAAATGCCCATCTCTTCCTATACTATAAGCTATTTACAAAAGGGGGGTTGGGACTAGTGAATTTCCTCAAAAAATAAAAAAACCATCATGGAGAGGGCCAAACCATAATGTTTATTAGGATCCTAATAAGCAAGGTTTTTCCGAAAATAAGTCATGAAATTCTCAACCACCCTATCCTTCATGGCCTGCTCAACCACCTCAAAATTATCCTTGGAACCAAGGGTGGAGAGGAAGTCCTTATGGGAATACATTTCAAACTAAAATCCAAACATACTTCTAGTACCAATGTCCACCTTGCATGCCTTATGCAACTAATATGCCTCAATTTCAGCAAGGATATAATTCATCCTATTATCAACAACCTTCAATTCCATTACCACCTCCAGTACAACAACCCTTGCCTTCACCTCAAAGTTCTAATCCATCTTCACATTAAGTGCAGCAATCACTCAACCCTCCTTGCCCAACTCAGCTACTTGCATAACCAATTTCCAATCCTAATAATATACCTCCTCAACCTATACAAAATATTGAGCTGCAACCATTTTCCACATATGTTATTACTACTTTCCCTTTTAATGAAATTCAATTAAGATCAGGAAAAACGGTTAATAAATACAAATCAGTTGTAACTATTCAAGATGATGAGCCCCGTGTAGAACCCGAAAATAAAATTTATAAACAAACAGAAAATGAGACAAATAGTGAACTAAAAGAATCATAAGAAGAACCAAGGGAGCCTCCTTATCTAGAGATATTTCTCGTAAAGAAAACCGAAGCTCCCATGGAATACAACTTGGAATCTCAATTGAGGAATGTTTGCATAAAAATTCCTCTACTGAAAGCTATTAGAGACATTCTTATTTAGACCAAGATCATTAAGGATATTTGCATCAAAAATCCAAGAAGAAAGAGAAGTAAAATCAGAATATTAAATTAATCAGCCAAATGTTAGAATGATATCTGGATTACCACCAAAATATAATGATCTAGGGAACCATGTGGTGACCATAGAAATCAATGGACCTCTTCTGCCTAGTACTCTAGCAGATTGGGGGGCAGCCATCAATACCATGACTATTCATAGCATGACATTAATACAATTAAAAGAAGTAAGGCCTACACCATAGTGTTAGAGTTGGTAGATAAGTCCATTGTTAAACCTGTGGGGGTTCTAGAAGACATAGTGGTAACAATAGCTTCCTCGGAATATCCAATCGATTTCATTGTAATTTTCCCAAAAACTTCTAAACCCGGACATCTAGTAGTCTTAGGGTGACCTTGGCTGGCCACTACTAATGTTGTTATTGGGTGCAAAAATGGGGAAATGACTATTTCTAATGGATCACAAAATCAGACATTGGTTATTTTTACATCTGCCCAGTTGGATGCTAAAGTACCTCTTTGGCTTGAGAATCCCTATGGGGAAGAAGATTGTATGCTCCCCTTATTAACTCTAGAACAATCAAGAGGACTTCAAGGACAATCCGAAGAACATGTTTTGCATTAATTCTTGTCTGATATTAATTGCATTAATTATCATGTTTCTTTTAATGGTTATCGTCATGTTTTCAGTAGTGAATTTCAGGAAACTTGTCACCTTGTTGAGTTTTCATCATTTACTATGGAAGCCTTGGAAGAAATAAATGAAGCAAGTGCTCAACTTGTTGAAATTAGCGTTGGAAAAACGTTGTACATTGGTACATAATTAAGGACAGAACAGAAACAACAGGTAATAAATATGGTTCAAAAATAGTCCAGAACATTTGCTTGGGATTATTTAGACATGAAAGGTATTCATCATGATACTTGTACACATTACATTTACACGAATGAAGAAGTTAGGCTTGTTAGGCAGCCACAAAGATGAAAGAATCCAACTCTAAAAGAAATTGTTAAAGATGAATTCCAATAAACTGTTAAGTGAGAATTTTATATATCCTATCTCTAATAGTAAATGGATATCTCCCTTGGTCGTAGTTCCCAAGAAAAATAGGAAATGGTGAATTTGTGTTTGCTATAGAAAGTTTAACAAAGCTACCTTGCGGGACTATTTTCCTTTACCTTTTATTGGTCAGGTGCTTGATACATTGTAGGGGAAAAAGTACTTCTATTTTCTAGATGGGTATAGTGGCTATAATCAGATTCAAATGTCCCCAAAAGATTAAGAGAATAATACTTTTACCTATCCATAGGGCACTTATGCTTACCAAGTTCTTACTTTTCGTTTATGCAATGCTCCAACAACCTTTCAAAGAGTTTTTTTAGCTATTTTGTTGATTTGATACATGACTGTGTGGAAGTTTATATGGATGACTTCACAGTGTACAGTGATGACTTTTAGAAAGCTTTGAAGAACTTGGAAAAATTATTGATTCATTGCCAAGAAGCTCATTTGGCCCTTAGTCATATTAAATGTAAAATGATGCAAACTAAGGGAATTGTTTTGGGACATCATGTATCACAAGAAGGGATAAAAGTTGACTGTACAAAAATTGAGGTAATATCACATATTTTGGTTCCAATGTCACAAAAAAAGGTGAGAAGTTTTTTGGGAAGTGCAGGGTACTATAGGAGATTTATTGGAATTTTTACTAAAATTGTAGCTCCTATGTTTAAATTTCTTAATAAATATGTTGACTTTTTATGGGATATTGACTGTTAGAATGCTTTTCAAGAACTGAAGGACAAACTGTCTACTGCTCCAGTGTTGAGACGACCTAATTGGTATCTCCCTTTTCACATTTGTACTGATGCATCAGACATCACCCTCGGAGTTGTGTTGGGACAAAGGGAGAATCACTTTCCTTATGCTATTTACTTTAATCGCAAAAATCTCTCACCTGCAAAGCTAAATTATACAGTTACTGAAAAGGAATTATTAGCAGTAGTCCATGCTATCCACAAATTTAGGCACTATATTATTGGTTACAAAACTTTTGTCCATATTGATCACTCTATAATTAGGTTCCTTATGAATAAGCCCATTACTAATGGAAGAATTACAATATGGTTACTTTTGTTACAGGAATTTAATAGCACTGTGATTGACAGGCTTGGACGAGATAATTTGGCTATAGATTTCTTATTCCGAATGAACATTTCTCAAGACAGAACTTCAATACTAGTTCTGGATGATTTTTAAGATGAGAATTTATTTTTTGTCTCAACACATACTCCTTGGTTTGTTGATGTGGCTAACTATATGGTGTCAGGTAAGTTGCCACAAAATCTTTCCACCAGGGAAAAACATAATATTGTGCAGCGAAGTGCCAATTATTCTTGGATAGAGGGAGACTTATACCACACAGGATCTAATTTAATCATGAGAAGGTGTGTGCAGAAAATGGGATGTATGATGTTTTAAGAGCTTGCCATAGCGAACCCTGCGGTGACCAGTTTGCAGACAGAGGAACAACCTATAAGGTCCTACATGCAGGTTATTATTGGCCCACTCTTTTCAAAGATGACAAAAGGTTTGCTTCGAGATGTGATGTCTGCCAAAGAATGGGGAGGTTGGTTCCAACCAATGAAATGCCTCTCCAAACTCAGATATTGATAGAACCTTTTGAAAAATGGGCACTGGATTTTGTGGGGACCATTTCTCCCATGTCCAAGAAGAAGAGATACATATTGGTTTGTAATGATTATGTGAAAATGTGGGTGGAAGGCAAGGCTTTATATTTTTCCACTGAGAAGTCTATTGTAGATTTTCTCTTTGAGGACATCTTCACTTAGTTTGTGATACCTAGAGATATTGTCAACAATCAGGGGACACAATTTACATCCAAGCTAGTGAAGGCTATTACTAAACAATATCATATCAAACACTGGAAATCTACTCCATACCACCCTCAGGTAAATGGACAAATCAAATTCACCAACAAATTCTTGGAGTCCATCCTCGCCAAGACAATTCAGCTTCACCATGGTGACTTGGCTGAAAAATTACCCAAATATTTATGGGCTTATTGGATAGCTTGGAGGAATGTGATGGGACATACTCCTTATGAGTTGGTATATGGGAAGCATGTGTTAATCCCCATTGAGTTTCAGGTAAAAACATTTCGGAAAAATACTCAATTAGGAATGGATCTAAATGAGGCCCAAAAGCAAAGGATACTTCAGGTGAACGAGCTTGATGAGATCAGACAAGATGCATTCCAACAGACCATGTTAGTACAAGATCATAGAGCTCGATGGCATGATAAGTACATTAAGAAAAAGGTATTTCAACTAGGATATTGGGCATTGTTATATGATAGTAAATTTAAACATTTCAAAGGGAAATTTTCAACCAGATGGTTGGGACCCTATGAAGTGATGAATTTTTTTATAGTGGCTCAGTCAGGATAAAAATAATCATTGATGTTCAGATCTCATTCGTGGTAAATGGTCACATATTGAAAATCTACCATCGTCCTCTCCCTCACCAAGATTTTTTGCAGAATGTGATGTGAGATTCAAAAATGGAGTTGGCTTAAAAGGGGGACCCAAATCTTTTTGTTCTTCAAACTGATTTTATTTTATGTGTGTGTGTATATAATATAAATAACGGTGGTCTGACTTTTTGTTTTCCTCCACATCTCATGTAGAATAAAGAGGAAATTCATCAAGTGTAAGTTTATTCCTTTATCTGGATTTGACAAGTTATTTATGAAAAAGGACAATATGGAGTTTTCTATGAACGTTTTAGACTCCCTAAAATTGAATGTTCCGAGCAAGGACTGACCTAGGCTCGTACAAATTAATGGGATAGTAGTAGTTAGGGATCTGTTGAGTACAAAATTATTATTTTCCAGGCTTAGTGGAATATGTATGGAAAAGAAACCCTCTTGGAGTCTACTTTGGGTTTTTCAAACTCTCTAAAAATGAATACCAAAGACATGGCTAACTCAGGCCCGATAAATCTATGAGGTAGCAGTAGCTAGGCATTTGTTGGGCACATAATTATCCTTTTTCAGGCTCAGTAGAATAAGTAAGGAAAATAAACCCCCTTGGAGTCTTCTTTTATGCATTTCAGACTCTTTAAAAATGAAATTCCTTAGGCAGTGATCATTCCAAGCTTAGTCAAAATCCATGGAATGATAGCACTAGATTATTCTACAGTAACTGGAAGTCAAATTTCAGTCAAATTTTCTACATCTGGTCTACATAAAATTTCAAGGAAGGTTTCTGTTCATTCTTCAGTCCAATCAGAATGATCAATAAAAAGTTCAAGGATTTCGTACTTAATTCAATACTATGCTAAAACATAATTGGGTACTGAATGATCTCTTACTAATTTATATAACAAGTTCAGGAAAAGTATACAGGGATCAACTTCAGCCTACCAGCACCAAAATTAATAAGGATGGTAATTTGTAAGTACTCTGAATTATCTATAATTACATGAACCAATTTATCATCTAAGATTCAACAATCAAGATCATACTCAACCAAAGATCGAAGTTGTCATTGTCATCATTGTTCTCAAGTTCCTGAACATTAATTGGTGTTCAAATCAAGGTATAGGTAAATTTCCATTTAATTAGACTATATTGAAGTGTCTGAATGATAGGATAGTAATAATCTATCTCCATTTTTTGTAATGATTAACATATTCTCCCATATTCGTACTATCCTATCCCCACTACCCTTTCCCTTCATTTCTACTCATGTGGTACAAATGTCAAGTACTAATTCATCATTCCAACAACCAATCCACACCATCATTTGAATATCACAATTGTTGTTTCAAAATAAAATTAAATTTGTGTGAGCCCAACATGACAATTGTTTATCTCATTGATAAGTTTCAGTTGGAAGCTAACCTATGAACCCTTGAATTCTCTGTTACCTTAAGTATTTCTTCACCTTCGGGATGGGGACAGAATGCCACAAACCTAAATTTATTCAATTCTCCAAAATCCCTGAACATGCTAAATGTAAGGCATTGTTCAAAGAAAAATGTTGGATGGGGTTTCTTCAGAAGTTTTAGGGTTATAACGATAAAGTGGCTATGGCCTTTGCACAAAGTTTTGATGGGGAAGTTGCAAGGGTTGGGAGTATGAAACTCAAAGTGACTAAGAAATTTATAAGCAGGGAAATCGGGTCACCACTAATCGGTGAGAAGTTTTTCAAAGGAGGGTCGCTCGAGCCAGATGACTACACTAAATTCCCTAAGTCGACATACAAGTACATTAACAAGTCAAAATGGGTCCTAATGAGTTACATGGAAGAAGAATGCCACCCACTCATTACTGCATTACAGAGATTCGTTACTTGTGAAGGAAGGGATGCGGCTATTTTTCTTTATCGTATTCTGTTTCTTTTGCATTTTTCAGATGGTCGAGAAGTAAATTTCCCATTTTTCCTACATAAAAGTTTATATAAGGTTGCGAAGGGGGTTCAATTTGTTGTTAAAAAACTTGAGAACAGTTTTTTCCATCACATTCTTATTAAGATATTGGTTTTCCATGATTTAAGTAGACAAAGGAAGTCCTGGGAAGAGTTTCTAGTGGAAAATTTTCTAGGTGAGGAAACCCAAGTTAAGGGTCGACAGAGACTCATTAGTCCCTGGTCGAATAAATTAAGTCTTGAAGTTGAGGTTCCACTAGAATCTAGCTCTAAACAAGGTCAGAGCCCTATAGTAATTCCTATGTCCAGAAAGGAAGGGAGTTGTTTGGCGAAATCCCCAAAGAAGTCAGCGAACCCTAGTACATCTATAGAAAAAGCAACCCTAGCGTCAAAGGGGAAGAAATGAAAAATGAGCAAGGTACAGAGAGATGAATCTATTATCAAGGAAGTAACAATTGAAGAAGCCCAACCAAGCAAGCAGAAAAAGCCTCAAGTGGAAGTTGTGGAATCGATCGTCGCACCAGTAGAACAGTAATCTGAGACAGCTAATATCGCCCCTAAGAAAAGGAAAAGGAAACTCTTCAAGGAAGAGCAGGAAGCGAAATCAGTGCTCACTACACCAGTACAAAAAGAAAAGGCATCAGAGAATCTGACCTTGTCACGAGGTCGATGGCACACAAGAAGCATGTCCAAACAACAACTGTCCATTTCTGGTACTCAAGGCCGAGAGCATGTTACTATTCTATCTTCTTTGAAATAAGAGATGAAAATCCCTTCTCGGGCCAATGAGGAAGTAGGGGACCTTATACCTTAGGGAGATGGTCCAATAGATAATTTTTGAGACCTTCTAAGTAGTTCACCACCACAGAATCTATTTGATAAGAATCCAGGCAAGAAGAAGCGAGTGTTTAAGGCTAAGAAAAGTCAGACACTTATTGGGTCATCTCCCAGGGGAAGTAGTTCTTAGCAATAGACAACACCAGTTGAAAATGTCACGTCTTGTGGTGAGGAGGATCTGCAACTATTAGTGGCTAAGTTACAGAAAAAGAATAAAAAACTGAAGGATTAGGCTCACAAGTATAAGACCATGTTTCCCTATGTGCAAATGGTTAATTAAAAATATCGAAACACGAATCTATCCCTAGTATCCAAAAATGATGCACTCATCTTGAGAAACAAGTGCCTCATTAGTTGGAAACTGAAACAATAGCGGCATGCCAAGAAGCTTAGTGCTTAGGAGTGAGCCCTTCGATTTTGAAGGTGATTAATGAAAGAAAACCATGGTTTGGAGGTCTTAGTAAGCACAATGGGAATTTGAAGTACGAGATGACATAAATTTTGATGACTGGTTGAAGTTAAGAGCAACAGCTACATGAGGGCATGCATTCCCTTTAGCATGGGGAGATGTTGGGACCTAATTTTGTACCCATTTTTTACATATTATTCCACTGTTTTTATTGTCGTTTACCCTAATTTACCCTTTTTAGAACCTAAAACCACTCCACACTAGCTAGACCACACTACTTTACAGTGGATGTAAGATTTGTTACTTAGTGCTATTTTTCATATGTCTTTAATTGGTTTAAGTAGATGATAAATGAACCTATAAATCTTGAATTACTTTGACTAATCTTTAAAAGGGCTTGCATACATTTGAAGTGATTGGAAAATTCAACAAACACTCTAGCACATAGTCCAACACATCACTCAACACCGCAGTAGGCAGTCATTTTTTGACCTACTATTCTCTACTTAGTTTTGTACCTCATTCAGTACTCTACTCAGCAGTGGCCACCCAAAATAGGCCTCCTTATTCTCAAACATGGAATTGTTTTTATCGATAGTGTTTTATCATGATAAGTTTGGTTGCAATCTCTGTGAAGCTATCTGGGAGATTTCACGTGGCTTAACTTAGTTCTGATTTTATATTTTTACTTTTCTCAGTCAATCAGTTGTAACCATTTTTCATCGGCTGAAATCTTTAAAAAGCCTGGTATTTTGTATGTAAAAGTTACACATGCCTAGTTCAGTATATAGAGATATACGCTCAGGCTGAACTGGTGATTGTGGTGCAACTTCTTGATTATGCTCTATTAAGATCGAACTCCTAAACTGATGTTTTATTGAAACTTTAATATAATTATTGTCTCGGCTTCTATTTTCATGTAATTTTTATGTATTTCGATTCACAAGGTATTGAATTAGCTAAAAACTTGCTCTAGTTAGTGGCAAGGGTCCACCACGACCTGGAATAAAGTCCTATAACCATTGTAGTATGTAGGAAGTGTGTTTTTCTTCAGTAACTAGATTCACATTTCATTTCCAAATTGTTTTGTAAAATAGTTCTCTGAATTTCAATACTTCATTTCGTACTTAGGTTATTACTCTGTTTTCATAAATCTAGAAAAGAACAAGTATATTATCGGTGAGTCTTTACAAGCTGAGGAACATTGTTATGAATATCTCCTGTACATGATCAGTTTCGTGATTACATTTTTCAGTCATGAATGGTTAGAAAAGGGAAATTTTCAATTTAAAATGAATTCTTAAGAGAAGCAATTTTCATGTTTCAAATTTAATCTCTTGTTTTAAACTAAAATGTCCCTTCATTTATTGAATTGAGGCTTTTGTGATCCATATCAGGTTTATGAGAGATTTTTCGGCATAAATCACCCCTTCATAGTTTATGAACATATATGTATACCAGTGACACGAGGCTCCTTTAGCATTGTGCTCTGCATGGAATGTCTAGAATCAATAGAGACAAAGTGTTATTTGTTAATGTAGGTCATGTGTTAATATCTTAGGAATTGTGTGGCATTTACAACATAGTCATTTCGATTTACTGTGTGAGATTTATTTGAATTATAGTGTAACCATTCTTTGAATAAATAACTGGTTATTTGCTCCTTTTCGTAGAGAGTTCTTTACTTAGATTACAGTTATCTGAATTCATTTAGATTAGCTTTGAGTTAGTAAAGAAAGCTCTATCTTTTGAAGTTGAGTGTGTTAAATCAAGTAGCATATAAGGATTGGTTTGAGTTATCATTGAATTGTAGTGTAACCATTCTTTGAATAGATAACTAGTTATTTGCTCCTTTTTGTAGAGAGTTCTTTACTTAGATTACAGTTATCTGAATTCATTTAGATTAGCTTTGAGTTAGAAAGCAAGCTCTATCTTTTGAAGTTGAGTGTGTTAAATCAAGTAGCATATAAGGATTGGTTTGAGTTATCATTGAATTTCCTTTGATTCATGGAACCCCAAGGATTAGCTTGTGCAATGATTTTGAATTAGGTTACTGTTAGTTTGGTTTGAAAAATTAGTAGTGATAGCTATGTGTTTCATTTTTGAATGATTTCTCCAGTTAAATAAGTCATAGTTAAAATAGAATAGTGATTTGAGTTTTGAATAGAGCATAGATTTAAGTATAGCATAATGGGTTTCTTCACTTCAGCTTTTTTGATTAATATTATTAGATGTAGAGATTGAACATTTCACACTTAATTCCGTACTAATCTGTTTAGAACCTAAATCTGAATGCAATGCAACTCGAAGGTTACGAACTGTTGAGAAATGGCAACAAGAAATTCTAGTTTAATTTGTCCTTGAATTAAATTTGAATTCTATTCTCATAGAAAATTAAAATAGTTAAATTAAGTTTATTAAACTTACTTAACTTAGGAAATTCGAGTTGGAAGTCTTTCTATTGTCATGTGTATGTTCTCCCTACTTTGTAGGAGTCCAGTGTGAGTTAATTGTGAGTTGTAAAATAGAAGACTCAGTTTCATGAGTCAGTTCAGTTAAATTAGTTCTTAAATTGATTGAGAGAACTAATAGTGAGTTAACAGTTAGTGGTGTCACTAATGAACTCCACCAGTGCTACTCTAGTTAACTAAATATTTACTCATCATAAACTCATGCATGTCGATTATGAGAAAGACCTAGTTGAGACTAGAGTGTAGGGACATTGTACTATTTGTTTTAGATTTTTCTAAGTTGCACTGATAGTGCATGCATTCGGGAACTGGTCCTTGAGGGATTGTGCAATTTTTAGAGGCTTTTATTTCCCTTTAAATTCAAGCTATCCTCCGTAGGAATTACACATTCGAATAAAGACTTGGAGAGCTTATGAAGAGGCTAAGATTTGGCCTTGAGCTTGCTTATGAGTTGGAGATTGAATTTGCTGAGTGTTGGGATTGTTCTAGAGAGAGCAAGCATTGTAATTTCATCTTGATTTTCCAGATTAATACAAAACAGATAGTGGTGTTTTTAGCTATGGGTTTCCCCATATATTTATTGTGTTATGCTGCTTTGATTCTCTTCCTCTATTGATTATTGTTTGCTCAATGTTTATGGGCTTCTGTTGTAAAGAGTATAATTAGATTCTTTTCTCTTTCTTTAGCAATTACATTAGCTTGTGAATCTATAGGATTTTCTACATGGTATTGGAGCTAAGAATAGTATCCTAGAGGATATTTCGAATTTTTTAGTTTATGGGTTACAGGTGAAAGAGAATTTGCAATACATACTTCAAGATTGGTAGATCATGTTCCATGGGTTGAGGCTTGAGTATGCCTTGGAAGGCAGCTTGAATTTCATAGCATGGAGGGATGAGATGGAGGTTGTTCTAGAGGACAATGGCTTGAAGAAATTTGTTGAATAAGAAATTCCTAAGCCAACAGCTACTGATGCACAAAAATTGGCCGAGTGGAAGAAGTGTGCGGCGAAGGCAAGACAGACAATCCATGAGGGAATTTGAGATCATATTATCTTGAGTCTCCATGGAAAGGAAACCCTGCCTCCTATGTGGGAAACATTGACAAACTTGTATCACAATAGCAATGATCAAAGGAAGTTGGCACTGAAGGATAAACTTCGTAAAATAGAGATGGAGAAAGGCAAGACGATTCTTAAATACTTGACCACTTTCACTCAATGTTGGGATGAACTTGGAAGTGTTGTAATCACAGTTGCTGCGGAGGATATGGTGAGCCTTGCTCTTCTTGGACTCCCAAAGAGTTGGCATAGTTATTAGGACTCTGTCAATGGTTGGGAGATGTTGCCAGATTGGGAACAACTATGGTCAGATTTGATGCAGGATGAGATCAGGAGCAACACTAAGGATGGCTCTTCATCAAAGACTGATAATGAAGAGAATTTTACCTTAGTGATTAAGGCAAGGAAGAGGAAAGTTTAAATTTCCCATTCCAAATTAGATTCTTATCATGGAGGTAAGAACAAAGACATGACGAAAGTTAAATGCTCTCATTGTCATAAGATGGGACACTTTGCTATAAATATTCCATTAAAGAAGTCCAAGGAGAAGTCCTCAGGAGGAGCGGCGGGTGAGGCTTTGGCCTCCCAATTCGAATTGGACTTTTCCCTCATTGCATGCATGGTGTCTTCAATGATGGGAAGTGTCTGGTAATGTTATAGACATTTTCGGGCACTTCAACCCCAATCATAAATGTCCATAAACTGAGGGCTCCTAAGTCCCTAAAAGTGTTGCTTCACTTCCTAAAGGAACAAGGTCAACTGATTACATCATCTTCCAGAAGTTCTCCACTAAAAACTGCTCATAAATGGTCAAAACTGGACCATACTAAAAACCCAGTGCAGAGGGTGCGATGCATATCACCTTCCCAGTGTATAGGGTGCGATGCATACAGAATGGCTTCTCTGTAGGGTGTGATGGTTGGGAATGGAAAAATGGCAGGGACAAATTGCGAGGTGGAAGATCATGAAATCTTCCAAAAGCTTCCCCTTTGACACTTGCCTCTCTGTTTTCGACCAGGGATGAGTAAGAGATCATCATTCTCCAAGTGGAATCAGGAACTATCAGAGAGAGGACACTAATCAAGATCCTAGAAGATGACTCACCTCCCTGTAATCATCTATATATGGATCCCTCATCACAGAAATCTAGAGGCTGGAATTTTGTATCTTATAGAGAAGTGTTGTTGGTTTTTTGGTGTACATTCATAGTGTTGGGTGATCTAAGCTTTGCTTGAGGTGAAGAAGGGATTTCTAGCTGAAGGATGATGCTGGGTCAGAACATATGGTTGTAATCCTCTTGCTACTTTTCATCTTAATAAAGCTATTCTAGTTTTCTTGCATATTCTTGTGTACTTGTTTATATATGCATTTGTATGGTTAACACACATCTGGTCCTATGTTATTTATGAATATATATCTTTGTTCTTCGATAGTAGTATGTTGTTGTGATTCCATAGGTGCTCTTTGAAGCTGAGTAGATAAAGCAAAAGTGGCAAAGCTCTATCAGGAAGGAGAAGAAATCAAGTGCAAGACTAAGGTTGGTCTTCTTGGTTCTCCTCTTGTCTATTTTCATAAAGGAAAACGAAAGTAGACTTTACTTGTTTGTTTCTAAGATAGGCTCCCATCTTAGTGGGAATAGCAGCATCCGAGTGGACACTATTCCCGGTAACAAAATGACGACTCCACTAGGGATCGACTAGATTTTTTGTTAGCCTATCTATCTTTGTTTCTTTTATAAACTTACAGACGGAGCCTGAAGCCAAGCCAACTAGCCTTCGAACTGCATTTGTTATACAAATGCAAAGTAGATCAATGCTGCTTCAGTCTATCTCCGAGTTTTGTTTATGAATTAAAGAATCGATCTATAAACAGTCTAATTTCCCTAAGTGGTGGCTCTAGTAACCTCTTTAGATCACCCCTGTGTTTTACATATATTGAACATTGCTTACTCAGCCTAAATCCCTGAACTGAATTGCAAACTGTGAGTGAAAACTTGTTTAAAGTCTCGCACTGGTACCATCGCACCCTGCCTTCAAGGCAGACTGTATGCATCGCACTTACCGAGTGCAGTAGGTGCGCTGCATATTGGTTTCACTATGTAACAGGTGCGATGGTCAGGGAAGGTTAACTTTACCTTCAGAATGTGGTTTTTTATCATTGTTTTCAGTCCTATTCAGGAGTTTTGCTGTCTGTAGTCAGTGTATCTCTGTGAAAACCCCCTTCTCTTGCATTATTCCACCTCCTTAATGCAAATAACTGTAAGTGTTTTTATGTATTGTGCGCCATTTTCAGTTCTCTTTTGCAAAAAAGTAGCATAGTCGAACTGTCGTTTCTAGATCTGAAAGTGTCGTAGCTATCATTTTCAGTTTTAGAAGACAATCCCATTGTTTATGATAGTCGATTATACAATTACTATTGCATATGATTTGAATTAGTATTTTTTAAAGTGTTGAAAAGAAATTTTCATTTTGAAATCGCAAAGTGTCTCTCTTACCTTCACTACATTTTGAAAAAGAAATTTGTTGAGTGTTGTCACTTTAAAAGTAATTCAGATTTACACATAGCTTTCTTATCATCATTCATACATTAAGAAGATTGAAAACAAATACATGCATGTGCATTTGCATTTCTACTGTTTGGTTTGATTTAGGACTGTGCATTTAGCGTGTGCTCTGTGCTCTTTGCAGAAAGATTCTTAATTTTCTTTCCTTAGTAGCTAGGATTTTCATTGCCGAAAGAAGATTAAACATTTGTTTATCATCTTAGACTACATTTTAGGAATTATATACACATCATTGGGTGAACCTGAAAGGAAAATTTTTAAGCGAGATCAACTTAAAATAAATTTAATGAATCTAACAACGCTTTGGAACTTAACACACAACATCTAGAGGTCTAGGCTAGAGACGTATTCTGACATCGTAAAACCTGGTAACTGTTGTTTTCAGTGTTGGTTGGGTGATTCCTCCACTCTGAGATGGAAAGTGCTAGTATGGACTTGTGCTCCCACGTACCATCGAGTATATATTGGGAGACCACAATAGGCTGCATCCTTTATCCTTAGGAAGCCGTGTCTGCCACCCTATCGATCGCAATGCACCGAACACAGCATTCGGGAAGATTGACTGTCGTACTGTAAAAAGTATTCTGTAGTTTTTTTATTGGTTTGGTAATCCTCTCTGCCTAGATCTCTAGAGAAGTCCATTTTTCTCCTTTTAAGACTCCTTAAAGGAAAAGGTCCTCTGAGCACTTGTCACTTTAGGCTCAATAAAAATCTAAGGCGACTAAAGTCATCTTTTGTTTTTTCTCGACTCTTTAAAATTGAAAAAACAAGTTGTGTCAAAACGTCTAAAATTCATTTAATTCGAAAAAAAAATTTCCCTTTTTACTTTGAGTTGATCAAGTAATCCACAATCATGGAAGAAATTCAATCAAAACCCCATCATTTGCGGAGACTTTTGAGTCAACCATCGTTGATTCCGGAAGCGAAACTATTCTGGATGAAGCGAACTCGTTTAACTGGATCAAAGTCCCCTAGGTTGGTTGGAGCAAGCACTCCAACATCCTCAGAGACTCTGGTTACTCTGAACATTTCTGGTATCCCTGCCTCTGCAGAAAAAATTCCGCAACAGCAAAAGAACATTACAACTGATCCTAGTGTGATGGTTAACACTTCTATTCCTGAACCGGCTTCGTCTACAACCGATTCAGAAGGTGTTACTCCCCAACCATCTGTTGCTGCAGAACTTACATCTTCTTCGGCACCAGAAATATTTTACGGACCTGACAGTCTGCCTCTTCCTCCTGGATTGATTGCCATAGAAGAGATTGTGGAAAATCCTCCATCTAGCACTCCAACACAACTTGGAGCTGGGATCGCCCTGTATCCTTCTTCATCAGAATATATTCACCCACCCTCGCAAGTTCCTGAAGAATCGCTGAGGAATCTTTTGGATAGGCTTAATATGTCTGAACAACCGTCAACATCAAGGATTGTGTTACCCGACACAGCAACAGCAGAAGCTCCTTCTGTTATTCTGACAATGTTCGTCGGCATGCCATCTGTCCTGACTAGCTTTCAGTCATTGGATGGAGTCCATCCAGGGGCTATTTCGACAGTATGGACTGCTCCCGTTTGTTCGTCCGGAATTATATCTGGAATCCCTTACGTTGAGTCTCAACAAATTGATCTTTCACAAGGTTAATTTGGGAAAACTGTTCCCCAAAGGCAAATCATTCCTTTGAGTAGTTGATTACCGTCGTATGGAGGGTTGTATACCCTTTCATTGCCTTCCTCGGAAGGACAAACATGCATGAGTTCACAACCAAATTTTGGCTATGCTAGAATCACAACTAGCAGTTGGGTGCCAATCCTGTCTCAACAACCAAGAGTTGTATTCTCAATACAACAAAGTTTACCTATGACAAATATCCCCACTACACCGGCTATTGTGGCAGTAACGCAAGTACAAGCGTCACCAGTTGTATGCCAACCTCAAGTTTCGCAGTTTGTAATGCAACAATCTCTTGTACCTCCGACACAACCGCAATCACCAACTAGTGGAATGGCACAGGTTCACAGGGGGAACACCAACCCCCATCTTGGTCAAACAGTCAGTACTGGACAACAGCCCAAGGCTTCACAACTATGGCTGGTGCAATACCAACAACCGCAATTCCAGTAGGCTTACCAAGGATATGAGAAACAAGTCTTTGCAAGTAATGGGCAGCCGTATCAACCATATCATAATGGTTATGCCCATCAACCTTACCAAAGTTACCAACATCAAATGCATTATGCTAGTATGCAAAGACCGACCGCTCAAACAATTTCGTCTTATCCTGGGTATGCTCAACCAAGCCTAAATCAACAGTTGCCTTTCGTGGAAACTTTAGAGTTACCAGATCTGAGTCGACTAACGAATGACCGCCCCTTGGTGGCTGGTGATTCCGCATAAAATTCCGTCGAATATTCCTAAATTTAATGGGAATCCGGGCGAAGACCCATCGAATCATGTGATGACCTTTCATCTATGGTGTTCATCAAACACTCTCAATGATGATTCGATTCGGCTTCGCCTCTTTCAGCGCACGTTAACTGGTCAGGCAACAAAGTGGTATATCAAACTGCCTAGAGCTTCATTTGATAACTTCAGTACCCTAGCCACAACCTTTTTAACCCATTTTCAGTTACCTATAAGGTACGAAGTAGGAACTGAGCTGCTTACCAATTTCAAACAAATGATAGCCAGTCACATATCCGATCATATTCATGAGTGGCGACATCATTGTAGAATGGTAAAAACATATGTTCCTGATTAGCTATTGGCTGAATGGTTTATTAAGTCACTGTTACTCGCTATTACAGAAGATGTGGCAAAGGGAGGAGTCGTCACTAAAGAGCAAGTTATTTCTCATGCATAATATCTATACTTGATCTATACTCAGTCTGGCACACTCTATGATAAAATCCTTGATGCTCCTAGACCAGAATTTTTCGTTCCTCCGCCTCCTAAATCAAACAAAGACTCTCATTTCGGCGATGGTGTGATAGGTACGACAAGCACTAAAACCACGAAGGCTACATCAAAAAAGGCCCGCGCGGTTTCGAGTCAAAATGCAAATGAGGAACTTTTAGCCTCGGAATTAAATGTCGTGTCAACAGACAAAGGCAAAGAACCCAAGCAGCCAGGAGACAAGAAGAAAAAACAAGGGAAGAAGAAAAACCAGGAGGACTCATCTCCTAGAAAATCTTCTGCAAACCCTTCTAGGAATGGGAAACCAAAAACTCCTTGTCATATATGTGACGAGGATCACTGGACCAGAGACTGTCCATATAAAGAAAAACTTAGAAAATCTTTCAAAAGTTTGAAAACCTCAGCTGTATTGACAGATCCGTTTCCAAACTCAAGAACAAGTCTGGTTGCTAGTGAAAATGCTTCCCTGTCCCAAGTGCTAATGTTGTCAGTTTCAAAGCAACTGAATGATGCTCTGATATCAACAAGGAGTAAAGATTACGGGAATCCACAGATGTTGAACAACAAGGATAATGATCAACCTAGTAGTTCAATAACAACTTCAACCGAAGGCGTGCCACCCATCATTCCTGAATTAACAATAAAACCACCAAAGGGAGTAGTACAGAAATCGACGTTTAATCCTCATGCCTGAGCAGCACAACACTATAATATAGTGGAGGATTTAGCCCAATCGCCCTTGGCAATGTCAACTCTTGAGGTACTGCAAAATTGCCCCTCCCAAAAGCAGGCTTTATTATTAGCAATAGGTGGGATTGACCCAATGGATTCCAATCTTGTATCTTTTAATCACAAAGGATACGACCCTTAGTTACCAGCTCAACTAGCTTTCCTCATTCAAGTGAAAGCCCTCAACAAAACTGTTCATAAAACAATTATTGATGAGGGGGCATCCACATGTATCATGTCGATGAGTTGCTGGAAAACTCTAGGGTCTCCGTCCTTGTCGTGATCATCAACGACATTGAAAGCATTTGATGGGCGAACATACACCCCATATGGGATACTTAAGTAACTAGCAAGTTGAACTGGGGGGAAAAACAGTAGAAATCGATGTTGAAGTCATCGACGGAAATATCGATTACAACATCCTACTGGGAAGACCCTGAATATATGCCATGGCAGCTGTTGTGTCGACCTACTTTAGGAAAATTGCATTTCCCTCCCAAGGAGGAATTACAATCATCGACCAACAAACTTTTCTCCCCAACAGTTCGCAAGTTACAGGAAGCATTCCGATGATCCATGGAAGCCCTAACACGCTTCATAATATCGGATTAGGCCTACTAAAAGATCCTACGTTAATGGGAACTTTTACCCTACCACCTCCTACAAATTTGGCGGAAGTGGCTAATGTAGGAACCTGCAATATGATATCTTCCATTTAAAAGATGTCAGAAAATGATGTTAAAATGGATCATCTGCAAGTTTTGCCTCTAACCCCACTAGAAATATTATAGCAATCAATGTTTTCAGCATGGGAGGCAAACCCGCATCAACGCTAATCGAGTGTTTGGATAGATAGGTCTAAGGAATATGGCACCCCTTCAGATCCTTGGTCGCAAGTACACTCTACAGACGAAGCAATCATTCAATCGATGATGATTGATGGGGCACCATGGGAAGATTACCACCATCGTTCCCATCTTCTGAACTGGAAAGAAGATAATTTCGGTGACCTACACCATCCTTCAGTATTTTTCTTTCTGACAAATACTATAAATACGGTGGATTTCGAGAGAAACCTATCCAATATCAAAGAGACTACTACCATAAATATCTCAACAAAAACAAATGTTGTAGAGAATATTCATGTTGGAAAATCTTGTTCTTCTTCAAAACTGGAAATATATAGCACTCTCTTTCGCGAGTTTAGAGATGTCTTTGCTTGGTCATATGATGAAATTCCAGGTATTGACTCAAGCATAGTTGAACACGAAATTAAGATGTATCTAGATGTCAAACTGGTACAACAATGGCTAAGGCAGGTGCACCCCAAGAAAGCCGTTGCCATCAAGGCGGAAGTTGAAAAACTCCTCCATGCTAGTTTCATTTACCTCGTTCCTCTAACCGATTCGGTATCGAATATTGTTCCTCTGATGAAAAAACAAGGAACGATTAGAGTGTGCGTCGATTACAAGGATGTAAATCAAGCTTGTCCAAAAGACAACTACCCTACACCCTTTATCGACCAGATAATTGATGAATGCGCCAAATGCGAAATCTTTTCATTTATGGATGGGTTTTCTGGGTATAATCAAATAAATATCCGCCCACAGGACCAATCAAAGACTGCATTCATTTGTTCGTGGGGCACATTCACATATTGCAAGCTACCCTTTGGTTTGAAGAACGCAGGGGCAACTTTTCAGAGAGCAATGAACTATGCTTTCCATGACATCAAAAACATCATTCAACCTTATCTCGATGATCTCCCAG
>APFE030864164.1:12547-25574 GCA_000404065.3 Pinus taeda | reverse complement strand
TAAATAATACTGATTCCCCCCCCCCCCCCTCTCAGTATTATTGTCAACAAAGGTTAAGAGAGTGGAGACATCCACTCAGGCAGAGTCTTCCAAGGAGGGAAGAAAGCACACTAGAGAGGCTAACAGATTGTTGGATGATGCACGGGAGAATGTGGGAGCACCCTCTTCTCAGCACAGACAGAGGAGGTCACTAGAGAGGTGCACTGGATAGATGGCACTTATGGGTGTATGTGTTATGCTAGAGCCATATTCCTTTCAGGAAGAATTGCAACAACCGGTTTGGGTTGATGCGATGGTGGAGGAGTATGACTCCATGTTTCGAAACAATGTTTGAGATGTGGTCCCGAGATCGTAGGATGAGTCAGTTGTGACCTCACATTGGATTTACAAGGTAAAGCAAGTTGCAGATGGTAGTGTAGAGAAACATAAGGCTAGATTTGTGGCCCATGGCTTTTCATAGGTAGAGGGGATTGACTATGATGAGACCTTTTCTCTTGTTGCAAGGTACTCATCAATCAGATCTATTTTGGAACTATCATCACTAATGGGTTGGAAGATCCATCAGATGGATGTGAAGACTGACTTTCTCAATGGCATGATTGAGGAATAGGTGTGCATAGAGAAGCTCGAAGGTTTTGAAACATTGGACCATGAGTCGCATGTGTGCCAACTCAAGGGAGTGTTGTATGGGTTGAAGCAAGCACCTCATGCTTGGTACACTAGGATAGATAGCTACTTCATTGGGTTGGGCTTCACAAAGAGTGAAGCAGATGAGAACCTATATCACATAGTGATGGAAGGTAAGTTGTTGATCATTGTACTTTATGTAGATGATATTATACTAATAGGTGATGAGAAGCTCATCAAATATTGCATGGAGGACCTTGCAAGAGAGTTTGAGATGAAGGACATAGGGCTCATGCATTACTTTCTTGGCATGGAGGTATGGCAGGGAGATGGCAGTTGCTTGTATCTCAGGGAAAGTATGCCAACGAGATACTCAGGAGATTCTGCATGGAGAGAAGTAAACCTATGGAGACTCCTCTAGTTGGTAACTAGAGGAAGGAGGATGCTACTTCAGGGCTCACTCATGTAATTGGTGAACACATGAACAGATATGTGTTATGTAGTTAACCAGCTTAGTCGATAGATGGTTGTGCCTACCGAGCTGTATTGGAAGGCGACAAAGCATGTATTGAGATACCTCAGAGGCACTACTCAGTTTTGGTTATGGTATAGACAGACAAAGGGAGTGAAGCTTCAAGGCTTCACCAATGCAGATTGGGTAGGGAGTCCATCCGACAGGAAGAGCAGATTAGGAGGGATATTTAGTATTGGGTCAACAGAAGTTTCTTGGTACAATAGGAAACAGAGATTGGTTGCACTCAGTTCATCAGAGGAAGAGTACATGGCTACAATTCAGGCAACATGTGAGGCTATATGGATGAGGAACATCTTGGTTGGTTTGTTTGGTTAGTAGATGGACTCGACAGTGATTTATTGTGATAATCAGAGTTGTATTAAACTCTCTGAAAATTTAGTCTTTCATGATCGGTCCAAGCATATTGATATTCGGTATCATCATCTCAGAGATTGTGTATTGAGGCAGATCATGTTGTTAGATTACATTCCCATCGAGGAGCAAGATGCTAACATTTTGACAAAGGCATTATCAAGATGTAAATTCGATTTTCACAGAGACAGGATCGGGGTAGTCGATAATCCCTTTATTGTTGAGAGGGAGTGTTGAGAAATGGAAACAAGAAGTTCCAGTTTAATTTGTCCTTGAATTAAAATTTGAATGATATTTTCATAACAACTTAAAATAGTTAAATTAAGTTTATTAAACTTCCCTAACTTAGGAAATTTGAGTTGAACATATTTATGTTGTCATGTGTATGTTCTCCATACTTTGTAGGAGTCCAGTGTGAGTGTGAGTTAATTGTGAGTTTTAAAATAAAAGACTCAGTTTCATGAGTCAGTTCAATTAAATTAGTTCTCAAACTGATTGAGAGAACTAATAGTGAGTTAACATTCAGTGGTGCCACTAATGAACTCCACCAATGTTACTCTAGTTAACTGAATATTTATTCATCAAAAACTCATGCATGTCGATTCTAAGAAAGACCCAGTTGAGACTAGAGTGCAGGGATAGTGTACTATTTTTTTTAGATTTTTGTGAGTTTCACTGATAGTGCATGCATTTAGGAACTGACCCTTGAGCGATTGCGTAGTTTTTATGGGTTGTATTTCCCTTTAGATACAATCTATCCTCCATAGGAATTACGCATTGGAATAGTGACTTGGAGAGCTTGTGAAGAGGCTAAGATTTGGCCTTGAGCTTGCTTACATGTTGGAGATTGAATTTGTTGAGTGCTGGGATTGCTCTAGAGAGAACAAGCATTGTAATTTCATCTTGATTTTCCAGATTAATTCAAAATAGATAGTGGGGTTTTGAGTTGTGGCTCTCCCTGGCTATTTATTGTGTTATGTGCCTTTGATTTTCTTCCTCTATTGATTATTGTTTGGCTGATGTTTATGGGCTTCTGTTGTAAAGAGTAGAAGTAGATTCTTGTATCTTGCTTTAGCAAATTACATTAGCTTGTGAATCTACAAGATTTTATACACGAACTCTAGTTGATAATTTAATTTAGGGAAATTAATGGCATATAAAATCCCTAACAGTGAACCACATATATGTTTGTATCTCTTGTTTTATGAATTTTCTATGTTTGTGTTTCTACAATATTATATGTGTTCCATTTCTATGTAGTACATAATTTTCTATCACCAATGTCATCTCCTGAGGCATCACATTCCACAATGAAGGTTTTTGTGAATTTTGGTGTAGCTCAGACCAAATATTGACACATTGCCTCTTTAATATGTTCAGAGGCCTTAGTTTCTTCTAGAGTCTAAAAAATGCATCTTTCTTCGATAATGTTGTAATTAGTAGTGCTACTGTTTTCCCATAATTCTTAACAAACTTGCGATAATTCTATGTCAATGTAAGAAATCCTCGAATATGCCTTAATGTTGTGGGTATTTTCCATTCCTTTATGAATTTAATTCTTTTAGGGTCTACCTTAACACCATCATGAGTACCCAAAAAAGCATTCGAAGGGTTTTGCATATAATTGTTTCTCCTCCAATAGTATGAGCACCCTGTCAACTTGTTGAAAATGATCTTTCCAAGACTTGTTTTAGATTAGTATATCATCAAAAAAAATACTAAAACAGATTTACTAAATAAGAGTTTGAAAATGGAATTCATCAAACCTTGAAATGTTGAAGGTGCATTAGTAAGGCCAAAAGGCATGACTAAAAATTCATAATGACCTTCATGAGTTCTAAATGTTGTTTTCATAATATCTTTTGTCTTCATTCTAATTTGATGATATCTTCAATGAAGATCCAGCTTGGTGAAGTAAATTTCTCCGTGCAGTTCATCCAACAATTCATCAATGAGAGGAATGGGAAACTTATATTTAATAATGATCTTATTGAGCTCTCTATAATCTGGACACATACACCATGATCCATACTTCTTGTGCATGAATACTATTGGAGAAGAGAAAAAAACGTTAAATAGGTTGAATTATACCCATCTCTAGCATTTCTACAACCATGTGTTCAATTTCACATTTCTAAGCATAGGGATATTTGTAAGGTCTGATGCTTGGAGGAACACTTACTAGAATCAAGTGAATAGCATGATCATGATCGCAAATAGGTGGGGGGCCTTTGGGAGTCTAAAATACCTTGGAATGATTTTCAAGAACTCTTTGGAGATTTGGAGAAATGGATGACTTATATGTTTGAACATCTAGTGAGCATAATTATGCAATTAACCCTTATCGTTCCTTCTTCAAAATCTTTTTCACACCATTAGAGTTTATTATATTCCCAGGTTTCCCCGTGATACCCCTTAATTCAATTTCCTTTCCTCCCAATTTTTTCTAAGAAAACTTCTTGAAAATTAAAATCTTTTGTCCGGAAATATTGTAACCATTAGACTCCTAATACAACATCAACACCACCCATTGGAATGGAAAACATTACAATATTCAATACATATTCCCCCATGGTTAGACTGATATTATGGTACTTCCCTAAGCAATCTAAGGTTCCTCCATTTGCAACCATCACTTGACACAATGGTGCTATATATAGAAAGCAATTGAAATCCTTGGTTATCTTACAATGAATAAAATTAAGGGTACTACCTAAATCAGGTTGAATAATGTAACTAGTGTTGGTCTTCATAATTGTATTTATCAAAATAATTTTTATTATTAAAGAAAAATGACTTATTAAAGCATGGGTTTCATGCTTGGGTCAATGTTTACTAGGTCAAATCCTCCATTGAAGGCTTCTAGGTTTTGTCTTGAGTTAATAGAGTTATTTTCATTTTTATTAGACCCTTCTTGGGATTTTGTATCATGTCAAAAGAATTATTTTTGCATCAAAAAGGTCATTTGTCACCTCCACACCAAGTCGGCCTAAATTAGGGAAATTTGACCAAGTAGAAAGGCTATATAGAGAGAGGAAGCTCAACCTATTTGGCACACTCACTCAACAAGTTTGATCTAGAAAATGAGAAGCAGAAAAAGAGAGCGAATTGTTGGAGAAGGACAAAAGAAGTTGGAAGACCTAAATTGAGTGCTTGGGAAATCTATCTCTCACACGTGCGAAGTTTATGGGTTGTAGTTGGGGCCAAAATTATAAATCTACTGCAAGTCCAAAATTCTATTGTTGGGGGGCGAAAATCTATAGTTGGGGATCAAAATTTTGGATTGTAGCTGCTACTAGGATGTTGTCATTTGGAAAATTTAACAAGGAGCATCTATTGGAAGGAAGGGTTGACTTGGCGATTGGAGGAGGTCTTTCTCTAGGTATAAAGGTTCTTGAATTGTCTCATATTGATTTGAATCTACTAGTGGAAAAGTTGGATTGGTTTTTCCCCTTGGAGGGGTTTTTCCTTGGATGAGTGCCTACATCTTATGTTTCATGTTCCTGTGGTATTCATGTACATTTAATTTGGTAATTGCTTGATGAAAGATAAACTAATAAATAAGTAAAAAAATTCAACATAGCTCACAACTAATTATAAGGAACGATGAATCAAACCCTAATTCCTATAAGCATTGATTTCTCAACATGGTATCAGAGCTAAGGTGAAATAAGGTTGAAGATCACTTTGTTGGCTATCATTTGAAGAAGGGAAAAGCAGCCTTGGAAGAAAAGGTTACTCCTCATTGGAAATTTATTTTAAGATGGGTCTTAATATCATGAAAATTGTAGGAAGCCAGATTGGAAGGATAATCTACAATCTATTTAGGAAAGCCAAGAGTGAAGGATTCTTCGCTGCACTTACAAGTACACTTGATGATGACAATGCATGGATCATTGATAATGGAGCCTCAAGAAATATTACGGGAGAAAGTAGAAAAGTTCATACTATATCAAGGGAACCATCATCACATGAAGTGGATCTAGGAGACAACAACAACCATGCAGTCAAGGGCCTTGGATCTATACCATTGAAGCTAGAAAGTGGAGCAAAGCTACACTTCAACAACATCATCTATGTTCCAGGTTTGAAAAAGAATATACTTTCCATTTCTTGTTTAGAATATAAAGAAGATAGGGTTTCTTTTGTAGATGGTAAAGTTTTGGTTTGGGGAAAGGATTTAAGTATTGAAAAGGCAAAGGTTATTGGAGTTTGTGAAGGAATACTATATAGAGTTATAACACCATATCCTCAAGCCCTAGTTCATGTGGAGATCAATCCTATCAAAATTTTGCATAGAATATATGGTCATATTCATTATAAGATAATACCCTCTCTTAGTCAGGCGGTAAAATGCATCCCCAACATCAAGGAAGATCATGAAGGAGTATGCAAGGGATGTGATTTGGAAGAGAATACTAGAAAACCTTTCACAAGCAGTGACACAAGGTCTAAGGAGATATTAGACCCCATTCATTTTGATGTATGTGGGCCCATGTCTAATCAATAACTTGGAGGCCATATTTACTATGTGACCTTCATTTATGCTCACTCTAGAAAGAAATGGCTCTACCTTCTCAATACAAAAGACAAAGTATTTGAAAAGTTCAATGAATTTAGATCCAAAGTTGAGACCTTAACTGAAAGAAAGATAAATATTTTGAGATGCGACAATGGAGGGGAATACACTTCAAAATAGCTTATCACATATTATAAAGAAGCATGTATTAAGAGGGAGCTCATTGTTCCCTACAATCTTGAATAGAATGAAGAAGCAAAAAGGAAGAATAGAACCCTTGAAGAATTGAAAAGGACTATGATATTTGATCAAGATCTACCAAAATTTCTATGGGGGGGAAGAAATAATGACAACACTATACATACAAAATAGAAATCCTAATAGAATCATTAATAATATGACACTGGAAGAAGCATTCATAGGGAAGAAGCCATGTGTAGAACATCTTTGAATATTTGGGTGTCCCGCATACATCTATGTTCCAATAGACAAGCGAAAGAAGTTAGACTCTACAAGTATAGAAGGTATCTTCATTGGTTATAACCTTTCATCAAAGTTTTATAGAATCTACATCAAGGAAGGAAGACAAATCAAAGTTAGCAGGGGATGTTATATTTGATGAAAACTATGCCTACAAAAGATCCAAGGATATACCAATAGAATATAATGAATAATATGTACTGCTATTTGAAGAAGAAGAGCAACATGACAAGGCACCTACAAACCAAGAAAAAGAAGAAGGACCATGTGAGCCTATTCAGCCTATAATCATTCCCAAAATAAATAAGAGGCCAAATTGGTTAAAAGCTACACTTGAGTATGCCAAAGGACATGGAGAAACTAAAGGATCCTTTAGAGAAAGCAAAAGACTGAAAAAATACTCAGGATATACAACATACATGATGAATTTAATCGAAGTAGAACCAACTACGTTTGAAGAAGTTTCTCATCAAGGAGAATGGAAGAAAGTGATGCAGGAAGAATATCAACCCATCATGAAGAATGGGGTTTGGGAAATCGTTCCTAGACCAAGTGAAAAATATGTTGTCACTTCCAAATGGATTTACAAAATCAAGCATGTCATAGATGGAAGCATAGACAAATACATAACCAGATTTGTTGAAAGGGGTTTCTCACAAAATGAAGGAATAGATTATGAAGAAACCTTTGCTCCTACTACCAGGTATACTACTATTAGATCTTTGGTTTTGCTAGTTGCTACTATGGGATGGAATATCCATCAAATGGATGTAAAAACAAAATTTATAAATGGAACCATTGATGAAGAAGTATATATTGATCAACTAGAAGGATTTGAGATAAATAGTAGGGATACACATGTTTGCAAACTCAAAAAAGCTCTATATGGCTTGAAGCAAGCTCTGAGGGCTTGGTATGAAAGAATGGATGCATATCTCTTAAGAATTGGGTTCATCAAAAGTTCTGTCAATGAAAACCTCTACATCAAGATAGTGAAGAATGAACCAATCATTATACTACTATATGTAGATGATTTTTTTATTATAGGTGTGGAGCGCAAAATTATAGAATGCAAGAAAATATAGGTAGTAGAATTTGAAATCAAATATTTGGGACTCATGCACTATTACTTGGGCTTGGAAGTTTAGCAAAAACCTAGTGAGATATATCTTTGTTAAGGTAAGTACATAATCGAGATGTTACAAAAGTTTAGTATGATGGATTCCAAGCCTATGACTACTCCCATGATCACAATCTCAAGAAGTTGAGAAGCTCTAACTCTAGTCTCATCGATGCTACAAGCTATCGTAAGTTGGTGGGCTCTTTGATGTATTTAATGAATACGAGACCTAATATATGATTTGTTGTAAATGTTCTTAGTCAATTTTAGTTGGATCCTCATCATAACCATTGGATAGATGTCAAGCATATATTGAGATACCTACATGGTATAACTCATCACTACTTAAAATATGATGGAAAGGAAGTTAAGTTAACAGGTTTTACTAAATTCGATTGGGGTGGCAGTGAGATTGATGGAAGAAGCACTATCAGTGGTTGTTTCAGTTTGGGACCTATAATAATTTCATGGAAGAGTAGAAAACAAGATCTGGTTGCACTAAGTAGTGTTGAAGCAGAATATGTTATTGCATGCGAAGTAGGAAAATAAGTTGTTTGGCTAAGAAAACTTTTGTCAGATTTGTTTGGAAAGCCTCCAAATCATATAGTGATAAATTGTGATAATAAAAGAAGAAATAAGATGTCTGAAGACCTCGTATTCCATTTCAAGACGAAGCATATCAATAACAAGTACCATTACATTAAGCATTTGGTACAAGATGGGGTCGTGAAGCTACAATATATTTTGACGGATGAACATGTAGCTAACATGTTGACAAAATATCTTCCAAATAAGAAGTTTGAATATTTCATAAGCATGCTTGTATTAGTTGAAGTTATAGATTTAGTTGATAGAGAGAGATGAAACATCTTGTGGCAACAAAATTATTGGGAAGACATCTAGTTGGCCTATGTGTTGATGTCTAGATCCCAAAGTGGGGAGGGTGGGATTGGTCATGGAGCTCTAACCTTGGATACACACCTAGATCCATGGGTTGGTGTTAGATCTTAAAAGCTTGATGGTACTTCGAGAGGCTAAAGGTTAGGTGTTGGCCCTTGTTTTTTATCCAATTTTGCTTAATTAAATACACTTAATTTCCATGTTATACATCCATTTACCATCCATATACACCCTATTTTGACCAATTTATGCATATCTAGGTATATAATTTAAGTTTTGCAATTTTTAGATGTTTTTACAAAAATTGGATTTTAAGTGCATTTTTTGACAGGACTAAAAATTCTTGTAATGGCTTCATTGATGTCATACTTGCAGGACACCTGGGCATGAACTGAACGCATTTCTAGAAAGCTTGGGAACTAAGAAAGGAGGTGTACCTATTGGTTCGTTCAAACCGAGCTTAAACAGGCTCGGACAAAGCTGGTCCAACAGGACCAGTCATTCACGAAATCCCTAGGAAATAGGCCAAATTTAGGATTTTATGGGATTTTCTAGATTTTGAGTGATTGGATGGATGAGCTTGACCTGGATAGATATGATAAGGATAGACATAGTTTTTAAATACATTTTAATTAAGTTTGTTTCATATTTCTCTATTTAAGCCAAGAACATTGAAGGCACGAACATGTAGAATTTGTATAACTTCATTTTGAAATTTCTGAACTTTGTGAGTTAATCAAAGAGACCATTTCCATCTTATTTTCTATTGTTCTATATGGTGAATGCTTGATTGAGTTTCATTAGCTGAGAAATACTTTCAATGTGCGAAGCAAGGGTGGAGGGCCCCCATACCAAGCTAAGTGCACTTTCTGGTTAATTTAGTTGCAATTTCCTGAACTAGTTTTGTTTTATGTTTAATTAGTTAATTAGATGTATGATGATATTTTATTATTGTTAATGAATCTTAATATTAACTCTAATCTTCATATGAAGGGTCAAACGAGTGTTTAAGTTAAACTCTCTTTCTATCAGATCAGAGATTAGAAACTAGAATTCATGTTTCTTGCTTTTGAGTGATTTTCTGAATTTCTAGTTTTCTAACAATGGCATTAATGATGAATGAATTTATAATTAAGAACATGAAGGACCTCCTTAGTTAGGAGCCTCTTCTATTATTATTTTATGCATCCTGAGCTATTGTCCATTAATGGTTTTGATTTCTATTCATGAAGTAGTATTGTAGAAGAAGTTCAATCTGGTTCTCCTAAGTTAGGAGCCACTTCTCCTGCTTATTACATATTAAATTAGAAATTATTTAGTTAAACTTTATATTTGTAATATGCATTTCTAATTTAGGTTATAATTAAATTTCCTTCAGTTTCCATAACTTGTCTTCTAAAGCTGATTATAGTTGATATCCATATATTTTGGACATGCTTCTAAGTTCTACAAACCTGGATTGATATTTAAAATACTTGCGTTAATTTACTCAATAAATTGACCCAACATTGAGTACACCTTAGTCCCACCCGATTAGAGTACCCTAGTCAGGTATCTAATATGATGATATGTGTGTGCTAAAACTCTTCGTAGTTCATATCATTTTGAGATCTTCTATATATACTAATACATATATATATATAGCTTATATATAATATATAAATATCTGTGTGTGTGTGTGTTTGTGTGTGTGTGTGTGTGTGTGTGTGTGTGTAATTATGAATACCTCCCTAGTTAAGAGGGAGTGTTGAAGAATGTAACTAGTGTCAGTCTTCATAATTGTATTTATCAAAATAAATGTTATTATTAAAGAAAAATGACTTATTAAAGCATAGGTTTCATGCTTAGGTCAATGTTTCTAGGTCAAAGCCTCCATTGAAAGCTTCTAGGTTTTGTCTTGAGTCAATATAGTCATTCTTATTTTTATTAGACCCTTCTTAGACTTTTGTATAATGTAAAAAGAATTATTCTTGAATCAAAAAGGTCATTTGTCACCTCCACACCGATTCAGCCTTGTCCTCATGAAGTCAACCTGAATTATTGTAATTCAACCCAATAAAGATGCTATATATAAAGAGGTAGCTTGACCTATTTGGCACATTCACTCAATAATTTCGATCTACAAAAAGAAGAAGCATAAAAAGAGAGCGAAGTTGTTGGAGAAGGACAGAAGAAGCTTTAAATCGAGTTCTTCGGTAATCTATCTCTCGCACATGCAAAGTTTCTAGGATGTAGCTGGGGTTGAAATTTTGAATCTACTACAGGTCCAAAATACTATTGTTGCGGGTCGAAAATCTGCAGTTGGGGATCTAAATTCTGGATTGTAGCTGCTACTAGGATTTTTCACGTGGAGACTTTGACAGGGATCATCTATTGGAAGGAAGAGCTAACTTAGTGATTAGAGTAGGTATTTTTCTAGGTTTAAAGGGTCTTGAATTGTCTCACCTTGATTTGAATCTACTAGTGGAAGAGTTGGATTGGTCTTTCCCCTTGGAGAGATTTTTCCCTAGTTGAGTGCCTATATCTTGTGTCTCTTGTTCTTGTGGTCTTCATGTACATTTAATTTGATAATTTCTTGATGAAAGATAAACTAATAAATAAGTAAAATAAGACAACAAAACTCAAAAGTAATTATCAAGAAAGAGGAATCAAACCCTAATTCCTATAAGCATTTATTTCTCAACAAATCATTCAACACTTTTACCTTTTTCTTCTTGGTATATCCTTCTATATTGAGAGTTTGAGGAGTGGTAATTCCCGCCAATGCATTACAAGTTATCGTCAAATTCATTTCTTATTTTTCAACTCTTGGGATTGGTTCCTGGTGTATATCTTCTTCTTTTGATGCTTCTTGTTCCTTTTCTTCCTCATCTTCATAATCAATGTAAAATAATCTCTTCTCAGCATGCTTGTGACCTTTAGTGTATTTTCTATCACAACTGTAAAAAATCCATTTTGCTATTTTTTCCTCTAGTTGTCGTGGTGTAAACCTTGTAGGTGGTGGAAATCTAGGAATGGCAACACTAAGTTCCATATTTATAGTTTTGAGTGGTATACCTCCTTGTTTCCATAAATTTGCTTTAAAATTTTCTTGCCACCCTGAATGCATTCTCCAATGGCTTAGGTCCTGTTGTGGTCACCAACAACCCCCCTCTTTTGTTCGATATTAACAATAACACCAAGCAAATAGGGGACCCTTAGTAAAAATTCATCAAAATTCCCCTTGAATATTTTTGTTTTTTTTCTTAGAATCTTATCACAGCAAAGCAAAGGAAACACCTCTTTTTTATAAGCGTATCAAACCACGAAGAAGCGATGCTAAACTCATCACATCGCGTTTACCATAAGCTCTCTTAATGGGAGAGGTTTAAGAAATCCCCGACGGCCGATGTGCAACGTCACATATCGCAGCAGCCGTATAGAGTGAGACGCAATGACTAATATCCACGATGTGCGATTTGCAATTTGCGATCTCTGATCCACAATCTGTGATCTGCGATGATCCGATATTGTGATACCACAATGCTGTAATACAAATATGCGATCTGCGATCTGCGACGAAGCGCGAAATCTTGCTCAGCACAACATTCAAAGGAAAGTTGTCCTTTAATCAGAATTAGGCGCGCACCTATAAAAAGAAAATAATGATCGTACGAATGGCTACTTTTCATTTTTCGAAGAGTCAGTTCACTTTGAATGTCATGATTATACACACACAACATCTGAAGCTTTCATATCAAACTTTATTTTTCATTTATTATTTTCCTTCACGCAACAATAAAATAGGAGATAAAATGGAGTAATTTTTCTTTTGCAGGAAACATCTAAGGAAAAGAGGAAAGCGTCGATGTTTAGAGGCCACGGAAGAGACTTCTTCAGAAGCAGGAACCACATATGATAGGCCATCTAAAGCTCAGAATCAAAGGCACACAAAAGCAGCATGACTACAAAGATACCTGAAGCTTACATGACAGAAAAGCCCGGAATGAAGAACAAAGGTAGTTTCCAATCTAGAGAATTGCTCGGGAAGTAAAGTCTTCTGACTCATCAAGTCATTCAAAAAGACAGAAAACCAAAATAGTAAAAGCAAATCCAGTTCGAGAAAAATTCGAGTTATTACCAAGTATACATTCAGTCAACGGGAGATTCTCTTAAAATATCTAATAGTTTATCAAAAAGGTGGTGTCAACCCTTGTTACTTCTATTTTTGTAACACGCACAAAGGGAAAGGCGACCAACCGACCCCTCTCGGTCGAATGCTGCATACTCACAGCGCTGAGGAGCAAATACAGAAATATTTCAAAGTTAGATTTAATTTTAGAAATAATTTGCTTTATCATAGGGACGGTCATTTGAAAACCGGATCCCAAATTTATGTAATCAAGTTAATTAGTTAGCAGTATTTAAACCCTTCTCATGCATTTAGAGAAGGGTCTGGAGATTTGTCAAAAACTCGTCCTAAGAACATGCACTTTTGGCGCCCTCAGGGTGGTTT
>APFE030864164.1:0-11469 GCA_000404065.3 Pinus taeda | reverse complement strand
AACCGCCCACATCTCCATTCCAAATCACTCATCCACCTTCCACAACCCCTCTTCCCCAATCATCCAAGATCATATTATCTGCATCTTCAAATTCTCAAGGATCATCTCCTACACTTGCAATTACCAGTAGCTCAAGGATGGCTCAAGCTCCGTGGAACAATCCTGGAGCAGTTTTTATGCCTCCACCCCTGAGCCAAATACCGCCCCATCCTGAGAAATGGCTACCCAAGTTCAACCCAGAAATAGGCATGCTAGCTGAAGATCACATTAACAACTTCATGCTCTCTGTCAATCTCAATGGAGTTACCAATGAAGATGTTGTGGTCCGGCGTTTTCCCTATACAATGCAAGGAACAGTCGGGTCGTGGTACTTTTCATTACCTTCTAGGTCCATAACACGCTGGGACATCTTTCAAAGTCAATTCCTCACCAAATTTGGTGACGATAGATCAACGGAAACATTAATCAGTGACCTATCTAATCTCAAAGCCGAAACCAAATAACCCATCAAAGATTTCAATTTGCGGTTCAATAAGATCCTCAACAAAATCCCTGCTACTTTGCAACCTAGCGAAGAAGTGCGATGTGAGTGGTATATCACAGCCTTACCATCAAATCTAGCAGTCTTCGTAGATAGGGCGAATAAAACAACTTTAGTCGAAAATATGACAGAGGCGATAGCGGTAGAGAGACGCGTTGTAGCTTTAGAGAAGAGATCTGCGATAGAAGAATGCAAATCCAAAAAGATCTCCTTCAAGGAAGACCCCAAGAAGAAACAGACAAAAGACCCGTTCGATTTGGAAGGGTTACAGAAAGTATTAAAGACCATGTCCAACGAGATGATCGACATAAAGAAACAAGTGGTAGAAACTTCTTCGAAAAAGCCCTATAGAAATTTTAAAAGAGGCCCTTTAATGGATACGAAACCACCCAACGCTATTTCGAACGTCGAATCCGAAGAAGAGGAAGAAGAGGAGAGGACCATTGAAGGAAAAACCGATGATGAAGAAGTTGTGGAACTACAAGGAATGTGGGATTTCATCCTCCCACAAGAAGAGGATCAAGAAGCATTTCCGGTTAGCACACGTAGCAAAAACCAACTTGATCTTCCCCAAACTACCCCCAAGCAGAAGGGCACAAGCCCTACAGTAAAAGAAAAAGTCGCAACAAAGAAAACAACCGCAAAGGCGACTCAATCTAGCCCTGCCCAATCAGATCAAACACCTCCATCAAAGACACTAATAGTGTCAGATGAAATGGATTACAACATTATCGACGACATGAAAAAGACTAGGGCTAATATCACTCTTTATGAATTGAGCAGCTTGAAACATCAATAGAAGATAATGATGAAATAATTACACGCCATACCCACCACATCTTTGCCTACAGCTGTAGCTACACACAACATGGGAAGACCCCCAATCAACACGGCCAAAAAGATCGATCCAAATGACATCGCCTTGATTGGAGGAAGATCAAGATCTCACACTCCCCCCTTTTTGCTCACTTATGAAATCTTCAATAAAAACGTGCTCAATTGTTTAGTAGATTTTGGAGCTTCAACAAACATTTTAC
The DNA here is from genome assembly GCA_000404065.3 of Pinus taeda. Lineage (NCBI taxonomy): Eukaryota > Viridiplantae > Streptophyta > Pinopsida > Pinales > Pinaceae > Pinus > Pinus taeda. The sequence goes on along the minus strand of APFE030864164.1, from coordinate 9,891 downwards.
CCAGATCAATATGTGCCAAGTTAAGCGTTCAACCACAAAAATCCGCGGTACACATAGTTCAGCTTGATCGGTCTCAAGTCGAAGTGATTGGTGAACTTAATCAAGTCACCATAAGATTGTCGTCTAACCCCAAGGTTTGTCAGGTTATCGACATTTTAGTGGTTGATATCCCTGAATTCTACGATCTAATTCTCAGCAGGGATTGGTCCGAAAAACTCCGTGGATACTTCTCAACCGACTGGTCTCACATGTGGTTACCATATAATGGTAAACCAAACCAAATAAAGATTGAACGAGAATTACACCAGAAATACATAGTAACAGAACTAGAGGGAGAGAATCAAGCGATAGCATATAACAGTAGCATCATAGGCAATTACTCAACAGATTCTTTCCTCGGCAATTTCAATGCTCATACATCACCTTACTTAGAAAATTCAGTTGTATCCCAAGTAGAAAATTTTTCCCAAACTGATAATTCAAAGTGCGTAAATTTTGTAGAAGAACCTGTAAATACATCTTTGTTTTGGAAATTATATTTTGATGGCTCTAAATCTAACGAAGGAGCGGGAGCAGGATGTGTTCTGATCAGCCCAGAAGGAAACAAGACAATGCTTACATGCAGACTTGAATTTGATTGCATGAACAATACAACAGAATATGAGGCCTTGGTGCAAGGCTTATACAAAGCAATCGAGTTGAACGTCAAATACCTTCAAGTTTATGGAGACTCTGAGATTGTAGTCAAACAGGTACGTAACACCATACACTGCCTATCAAGTCATTTGAAACACTATCAATCTCTAGTACAAGATCTGACTGAGCATTTCATGGCATTTAATATTTTCTCGATCCCAAGAATTCAAAACGCGAGCGTAGACCTTTTAGCCAACATAGCCTCTAGACTCATTCCCTCTGAAGATTTTAGCCCAGATAGATTCTCGATAGAATTAATCTTTAAACCATCCGTCCCTGACAACATTACAAACTGGAGAGTATTCAATGACGATCCTGATATTGTAAATTTCCTCACCTCAGAAGGATCCTACTCCAATCAAATAATTGACGAAGACCACCACGATCAAACAAATACAACAAACTAGCACTAATAAATGCTATACAAATCGGTGGTTAAGTTAGAAAGACTTATATGATCTGAAAAGTCGGTTTAAAAAGGTCTACTAATTCTAAAGCTCCTGCAGTTCAACTTGAAACTAAAGTCAGTAACCTGGGAACCGATGATAAACCACAAAACGTAATCTAGCCACGGCCCTAATCTACGAAGAAAAACTAGCATACATTCGTCTCCTTGAGACAAATACAAAAAAATGTTTTCGCTGGAATTACGGACGAAGTTGGAAAGACATACAAACATTCCATTATCCCAACATACTATCCCTATGATTGACAATGATAAACCTGTTCAACAAGAAACTCAGAAAAATCCACCCCAATCTAGAAAACCAAATAAAGACTAAGCTAAATAAGTTGTTAAAAGCCAGAATAATTTTCCCCGTCAGACATTCTAAGTGGGTCTCCAATATGGTGCCCGTTAGAAAGAAAAGCGGAGATATTAGAATCTGCATCGATTTTCGGAATCTCAACAAAGCCTGTCTAAAAGATAATTTTCCCCTCCCTCCTATGGAGCAGATATTACAGGCAGTAGCAGGTTCATAATTAATGTCTTTTCTGGATGGATTTTCAGGATACAACCAAGTGTTGGTACATCCCGATGATCAGCTAAAAACCACGTTCCGAACCAAATGGGGCACATATGCATATCGAAAGATGCCATTTGGTTTAATCAATGCCGGTGCTACATTTCAAAGAGCTATGGACATCACATTCAAAGGTTTAGTCAACAAAGCCGTAGTGATTTATTTGGATGATATAACAGTATACTCAAAGAAGCGAGGCGACCATCTCAGAGACTTAAAACAGATCTTTCAACGATGTTTAAGGTATGGGATTTCACTTAACCCAAAGAAATATTTTTTCGCATTAAGTGAAGGGAAACTTCTAGGATTCATAATATCAAAATCTGGTATTCACATTGAACCTGATAGAATCAAAGAAATTTCCGAAATATCCCTGCCTCATAATAAAAAGGCCATGCAATCTTTTCTTGGTCAAATCAATTTTGTGAAAAGATTTGTCCCAGATTTTTCAAGAATCGTTTCTCCTTTGCAAACCATGATAAAAAAGAATTCAAATTTCAAATGGGGTCTGGACGAACATGAAGCATTCAATCTGATCAAACAGGCTATCATTAATGCTCCGTCTTTAGCAACCCCAAAATTTTCAGAATCTTTTATCTTATACACATTCGCCTCAGAAAAATCCTATGCCGCAATCCTAACTAAAGCGAATCAAGAGAAAGCGGAAGCTCCAATCGCATTCTTTAGCTCTAATTTACAAGTAGCTGAACTCAATTATTCAGACGTAGAGAAACAAGAGTATGCCGTTTTCAAAGCGATCAAGTATTTCAGACCTTTCTTACTTAAAACCCATACCAAGGTCATAGTATCGTTTCCAGCAGTAAGAAATCTTTTAATACAGAAAGATGTGGGTGAAAAAAGAGCGAATTGGATCACAGCTTTACAGGAATACGACCTTGAAATCAAACCAGCAAGCATTGTGAGAGGCCAAGGCTTCTGCAAAATGTTAGTTGGAGCATCACATATTCCTGAAAGCTCGTCTGAGGAAGTACAAACGTATGAGGTAAGCCTAAACGATATAGAATCTTTATACGCTAACACCATTTATTATCTCAAAAACGGGTATGCTCCAGCTCACCTGGATCACACTAAGAAAAGAGCCCTGAGATTAAAGGCTAAACAATATCAGCTCATAGATGATGTTCTGTTCAAAAGAAATTATGATTCCGTCCTTCTTAGGTGTCTCAAGAAAACTGAATCCGAAAAGGTTTTGCAGGAACTCCATGATGGACCTGCAGGCAGACATTATGCTCGAGATGCCACCGCACACAAGATCTTACGAGCAGGGTATTATTGGCCCACACTGTTCAAAGACTCACACAGTTACATGAGGAGATGCCAAATCTGCCAAACTACTGCAGGAAGACAAAGAAAACTGTCCATGCCACTCCAGCCGGTAAACATTGAGCAACCATTCAGTCAATGGGGCTTGGACATAATAGGTGAGATCGTTCCTCACTCCTCTAAGCAGCATAGGTATATCCTCACGACAACTGATTATTTCACTAAATGGGTAGAAGCGGTACCTCTCAAGGCAGCTAATTCTGAAAGTATCATTGAGTTCATTGATCAATTTATAATCACTAGATTTGGATTGCCATCAGCTTTAATTTTTGATAATGCTTCTTACTTTTCTGGGAATGCAATGACTGATTTTGCACTTAAAAGAGGGTTTAAACTAAAATATTCGTCCAATTACTATCCGCAAGGAATAAAAACCTAATCAGGATTATTAAAAGGACAGTTGACCAGAGCCAGAAGAATTGGCACAAAACCTTGGTAAACGCTTTATGGGCAGATAGAATAACAAAGAAGGCTTCAATCGGAACTTCTCCCTTTAACCTAGTTTATGGGAAAGAAGTGGTTCTTCCAACTCATTTAATGATTCATTCCTTATCTTTAGTACAGTACATCGATGAGGTATCTACTTCCTCCTTACAACTAAGATAGATGGGAATAATTAAATTGGAAGAACAACGAGAGCAAGCTAGGAAAACCCATGCTCATCACCAAGCGCTAATAAAATCCTCTTTTGACTCAAGCATAATAACCAGAAAAAACTTTCAGATGGGAGATCTATTCTTGAAATGGGATAAGGCTCACGAAGAGAAAGGCAAACATACAAAATTCCAGAAAATGTGGCTTGGTCCTTTTCAAATTGTAGAAGTCATAGGCCCGTCAACGTTTGTGTTGCAGGATTTAGCAGGTAGAAAGGATTCCTTGCCTGTTAACAGACAAATCCTGAAAATATACTTTCCATAGAAGATAACTCTTCTAAATTTTTGTAGAATAGCTTTTTGTTCTTCTTTCTTAGGAATAAAACCAGTTGTAGACGATTACTTCAAGAATTCGTGTTAAACTGGACACCAGATCCTCTGTTAGATTTTGATTTTTCACTTGTACAAACAGTAATTTTTTTTTTCGAAAATCTAGTCTTTATTATTGACGAATAGAGTCCAACTTTACCTTAGAAATGATACTAGTTCCGACTTCAAAATTTTTTATGAAAGCAACCTTTTGGCGAAGAACTTGTTTTATATCAGCACAATGAAAGGAATCAATTACAAAATGAGTATTCTCTGTAAAACTGCTATTTTTCGAACTCTATTATTATCGTCCAGAACTTTCTTAAGGAAAAACAATGGGTTCCTCCCTGCTAAAGGAAATCGCAGCATTCAGAGAAGTAATCCAAGAAAGCAATATGTATCTCAAAGAATAAGAGGTCTCATCATGAGCCGGCTTATCATGATCACAGGTATTATAACTTGCTGACCTTGCCAATACTGTCCACCAAAACAGGGCAACGGCTTAAGATTGTTGCAATCGAAAGACAACGGGTCTCATCACGAGCCAGCTTGTTCAGCAAAAGTATAAATCAAGTGAATGACTGTGTCATAAATTGGTCACCAAACCAAGACATTGTTCTTTGGAGAATAAAAAAAAAAAAAAGTATAAAAAATGGTTTTCTCTCTGAAAAGGTTGTAGATAGCTTTAAGCAGGATAAAGGATCATTGCTGGGTAACAGGTAACCCTGTCGAGGCTATGGACGCCTGCTGGCAACAGAGGCTCTACCTACGGTAAATGAGCATATTTTAAATGACCAGCATAGCAGAGATGACCTCATTTTATCTTTAAAAGGGACCAAGTAATGGCTGGTGTAAATACAAGGGCTGAACCATAGGAAGCAAACAAATGGAATGCAGAAAGGTTGAAATAAAGTATCATTGATAGGATAAGACAAACGTACTCTATCTGTCCATAACAAAGTTTAGACTAACAAAAAAAAATTCTGTTTCGGAAGTTGAAGTCCAATAGAAAGTCAGAGATAACTGGTTCTTCCCAGTGAATTGCCATTGTTGTGGTCACCAACAACCCCCCTCTTTTGTTTGGTATTAGCAATAACACCGAGCAAATAGGGGACCCTTAGTGAAAATTCATCAAAATTCCCCTTGAATATTTTTGTTTTTTTTCTTAGAATCTTATCGCAGCAAAGCAAAAGAAACACCTCTTTTTTTATAAGCGTATCAAACCATGAAGAAGCGATGCTAAACTCATCGCATCGCGTTTACCATAAGCGCTCTTAATGGGAGAGGTTTATGAAATCCCCGACGGCTGATGTGCAACGTCGCATATCGCAGCAGCCGTATAGAGTGAGACGCAATGACTAATATCTACAATGTGCGATTTGCGATCTGTGATCTCTGATCCACAATCGGCGATCTGCGATGATCCGATATTGCGATACCACAATGTTGTAATACAAATATGTGATCTGCGATCTGCGACGAAGCGCGAAATGTCGCTCAGCACAACATTCAAAGGAAAGTTGTCCTTTAATCAGAATTAGGCGCGCACCTATAAAAAGAAATTAATGATCGTACGAATGGCTACTTTGCGTTTTTCGAAGAGTCAGTTCACTTTGAATGTCATGATTATACACACGCAACATTTGAAGCTTTCATATCAAACTTTATTTTTCGTTTATTCTTTTCCTTCACGCAACTATAAAACAGGAGATAAAATGGAGTAATTTTTCTTTTGCAGGAAACATCTAAGGAAAAGAGGAAAGCGTCGATGTTTAGAGACCACAGAAGAGACTTCTTCAGAAGTAGGAACCACATACGATAGGCCATCTGAAGCTCAGAATCAAAGGCACACAAAAGCAGCATGACTACAAAGATACCTGAAGCTTACACGACAGAAAAGCCCGGAATAAAGAACAAAGGTAGTTTCCAATCCAGAGAATTGCTCGGGAAGTAAAGTCTTCTGACCCATCAAGTCATTCACAAAGACAGAAAACCAAAATAGCAAAAGCAGATCCAGTTCGAGAAAAATTCGAGTTATTACCAAGTATACATTCAGTTGGCATGAGATTCTCTTAAAATATCTTATATTTTATCAAAAAGGTGGTACCGACCCTTGTTACTTCTATTTTTGTAACATGCACAAAGGGAAGGGCAACCAACCGACCCCTCTCGGTCGAATGCTGCACACTCACAACGCTAAGGAGAAAATACAGAAATAGTTCAAAGTTAGATTAATTTTAGAAATAATTTGCTTTATCAGAGGGACGGTCATTTGAAAACCGGATCCCAAATTTATGTAATCAAGTTAATTAGTTATCAGTATTTAAACCCTTCTCATGCATTTAGAGAAGGGTCCGGAGATTTGTCAAAAACTCGTCCTCAGAACATGCACTTTTGCGCCCTAAGAGGTGGTTTTGATGAATGGATGGATCAAGGTTTATTAATATTTGCATCTGATATCTGCTACTGATGTTGCACTTTTGTACTCTTAGTGGATGTTAGAATAAGGAGAGATAAATCATTGTTGCTTGAAGCTTATGAGTGGAACCAGCCATAAATGGTACTTCTATCTCTTGACTATTTCTGCTTATGTTCTTTAAGTGATTTATAGTTTCAGTTGTTTATATGTCATTATATGAATGTATGGGTTATCATTTGGCACTTTTGTATGGTGGAGTCATATTGTTTGTATCTGACATATAAGTAACTTATTATGCGATATGCTGCTCATAACTGTTTTGCTTAACTTCTTATGCAAAATAGTTTATCTTTAATGATTTTTGTTCTTATGATAGTTGAATGATCTTTATTACCAGTTATTATTCAAAATCTTTTTAGATCGCATAATAGCAAGGAATACACCCCGGGTTAGTGTAGATTAGATGTATTATTTCTTATTAGGCTACAATAGCATAGTTTTAGTTTAAAGAGTCTAAATTAGATTTGCCTTGAATTTTCCTTAGATTAGCATAGTTCAAGCTCTACACACACACACACACACACCCAAGGTCGGGAAACTGGTCCCGTCATCCCCAGTCGGACCCGCTATACCAAATGGATAAGGAGCTGCCAACCAAGGTCCGAACCGGGTGGGTATCCCCCTTGTTGTCGACCCGATTTTCGGGGCTTCAACAGGTATTTACAATGATCATCCTGCTGAGTGTCAATCCACATGACATCATAACATCATGATCCCATAAGCACATGATAGCATAACCATAATGACATGACACCCATACTGTATAGTGGAGATTTATAACATAGCTAGTTACAGTATTTACATCCATACACATGGGTATATATAACAACATCGCCATAATTTTAGATACCAAAACATATGCTAAATCACATACCAAAACATATATCAAACATATACTAGTCATCCTATCTAAACACATATCAAAACATCATATAGCATATATCAAACCATTATAAATCATATATCGAACAACCATAAAGCATATACCGAATCACCATAAGAAAATACCCAACCACCATAAGAAAATACCAAACCACCATGTTAAGTTGCTTTGCCTCAACTAGAAAACAAGGAAGGATACATGGCCTACATTTGATCTACCATCTCCCATGCAGCTTCATCGGGCCCAAAGTGCTTCCATTGCACTTTAACTTGCTCAATTGCTCAATTTTGAAGAATGAACACCTTTTTTTGTAATATACACTAAGGCTCTGGCTAGAATTCTCCATCTATTTCCACCTGTAATATAGACCAATCAGTTACATGATCAACTTTGTTAACATACTTCTTAAGAAAATATACATAGAAAACATCATGGACTTTCACTGTTGGAGGCAAGCTAAGTCGATAGGCTAATAACCCAATCCTCTCAATGATACTGAAGGGTCCACAAAACCATGGTTCTATCTTGGCACATAATCCAATCTGCAAGGATATCTTCTTCGGTTTGTTGTGCAAGTACACCTATTCCCCAACATGGAACTCCTTGAAAAACCTGTTCCTATCTACAAAACTCCTGTGTCTATCCTGTACTTCCTTGAGATTCTTTTTGATCACCTGCATCTCATGTTCCATGTCTACCAACCATATTTGGTCCAATCAATACTCTACTACCCAGATCACTCCAACTAATGGGAGTCTTACAACTCCTCCCAAAAAATGCCTCAAAAGGACTCATCCTCAATGACTCCTGATAACTGTTGTTGTATGCGAACTCTACCAAAGGGAGATACTCTTCCCACTTCCATTGTTGATGCATCACATACATCCTCAACATGTCCTCCAATATCCTATTGACCCTCTCTATCTATCCATCTACCTGTAGACGATAAGTTGTGTTCAAGGCCAACTCTGTACCCAAAATTGGAAATAACTCCTTCCAAAAATTGGAAGTCAACTTTTCATCCCTGTTTAACACAATCCTCTTCAGAACACCATGTAGTCTAACCACATCTTTGATTAACACCTGTGTCACATCACTAGCTAAGAATGTATACTTCATCAGAATGAAGTGCGAAACCTTTGTTAACTTGTCGACAATGACCATGATGGAAGCACGTTGCTTCACTGTATTCAACAAACCTATGATGAAGTCCATGGAAATGACCTCCCATTTCCATTCTGGATTCGTTTTCGGCTATAACATTCCACTTATATTTTTACACTCTACCTTCACTCACTGAAAATCAAATCATCTAGCCACAAACTCTACTACATCCCTCTTCAAATTCGACCAATAGTAATATATCCTCATCATTGTCAGTGTCTTATGATAACCTGGGTGACTTGAATATCGTTTTGCATGAAACTCCTTCAAGATCACATTCATGAGTTCATTTCTCTCCAGTACATATATCCTGTCTCAAAACCTAACCAATCCATCTGTTGTAAGACAATAATCTATAACCTATGCACCTGCACTTGTACCTGTATTGTCACCTATAATTATACCTATACCACTACCTATACATGTACATGTACCTACATCCTGCTACAATTTGTACACAATATCCATATACCTGACATCTTGTTGACCCGCCTGCAAGACCCTTTCTTGTATGTCTATACCATATGAGATCATATGTTATGAAGCCAGCCCAAGAAAAGATAGATCAACTCCTTCGAATTCAGCCTCTTCGAGGGGGCAACCTCCTTTACATTACATAAATGAACAATTCTTGGATGATTCAAATGACAAAACCTCCTTTCTATATATAAGAGTCTAAGGAGTAACAATATAAACCAATTGACCTAACAATAATAATATAAACCCACAAACATAACAATAGAGGGATTCTATGGGGCACAGTAATAACAATATGGGGACAATAGGGGCACAACAATATTAATAAGGGATGCAACTACAATATTAATGGGGTAATCACTAGTATTATAGGGACCCAACATGCCCCTCTCCTTCAAAAAAGTGTTGTCCTCAACGCTTGAGGAGTTCTGCATGCTTCTGTATAAAATTCTCATCCTCCCATGTGGAATCTTTAGTGGATAAGTTCTTCCACTTGATAAGATACTCCGAAATTGATCGATTTCATAGTTCTCAAGTTCTTGTTTCTGTGACTCCTTCCAATTCCAATATAATTTTTCCTTCCTTGTGAAGTTCTGTAAATATTGTTTGAACTGGGAGCTTTTCACCTATAACCTTCTTTAAACATGAAACATGGAAAACTGGGTGCATTCAAGAAGCTGCAGGAAGCTCCAATTTGTATGCCATAGTACCAATCTTTTGCAACACCTTGTATGGACCATAATACTTTGGTGATAATTTATTATCCTTCTTAGCTTGCTTGAGGGATATTTTCTTATATGGTTGTAGCCATAGGAATACCCAATCACCTACATCAAAACTTCTTTCATTGCGATGTTGATCTGC
>APFE030864157.1:0-17943 GCA_000404065.3 Pinus taeda | reverse complement strand
CCTTCCCTCTATTCATCCATATTTGCAAAATGTTCAATCTATGGAACCCTATGGTGAATGTATGGTGACAATCTGTTCTTCATTATTCTATCACATATAAAGCTGTTAGGGTCATATGTTATCCACCCAAAAATCTTTTGTAACTTAAGATGATCTTCTAAAATTATTTATGCTTCTCTCCATGCTTCCCTAGTGTTGCAGACAAAAGGGCGTAACTGATTCTTGATTCTAAGCTGAGCTTTTTTCTTGGCATTATAAAAATGAACATACTTTGATAGCTTAAAAGGGTAGAGCTCACACCCATAAATCCTGATTTCTGTATGTTTCCTGTATAGGTACCAATCACCTATTCTATACTGTTTGGAGAGTTGGAGGATCTTCTTAATATCACCACTGATCTTAGGAGGTGAAACTTCTGTTAATAAGGTGGTTGCTGGATGCACCAATATATCAATGAACTCATTGTAGGTGTAAGGGGTCTCAAGGGATTTATGGAAAGTGGGAATCCAAAAGATAACAAAGCTTGGATTTTCTTTGGTTTCAATTTCTTGACATGAAAAGGGAAGTTATCTAACTGATAATACAACATAAGATGATAGATGAAAGTGGTGTATTTGAAGACTCCTTCATTGTCCAGTCTCAGGAATTGATCATGAATTTTATTGGCAATATAGGAGGCATAGTCATATTTAACAACAGGGGGTTGTCCAAGAGTAAAGATTGATAATTACCTCATCAACATATTCAGTAGTGTTAAATCCCATAAATAAAGATATGATATCCACTATAAGTCTTCCCATATCTGTGAAGAAGGTCTGTCCATAAGGGGGGTGGGCCTTTCGACTGATGTTTTTCTAACATGAAGATCTGACAAAGGCGAATGAGTTCTGATTGTGATAGTCCACTGGATTTCTCAAGTAAAGATCCCATAGAAAGGGGAGTGAGAGCTTGACCAGGGGAAAATTGCAACATTTCATTAATGGATGTAGTTGTTATGGGGAATAAGATTGTTTGACTTGGGGACATAACAGTTGTTCGATTAGGATCATAATTGGCACAACATTGATGAATTATATTAGGGAAAACATGGACTGAGGGGAGAAAATATCTGGGAAGGTTGGATTCCCATGGTCCCAGGATTTTTGAGCCATTTAGGTAGTTGTCTCTAGCTTGGAAAAAGACCTTAAGGTGATTCTGGTCAGTGGATAAGTTCTCTATTTGGAAGTCTTTATCTATAAGAGGCAGATAGTCTTGGTCCTTATGAGGGGCATTGATTGGTGCGACATTAAAAATAGCGGGGGTTTCCATTTATGGTTCTTGTGGATTCAGAAAGGAATTGGGTTTTCTGTTGAAAATGGGAAAAACAGCAGGTGTGGGAACTTATATGGAAAAACACAGAATGAATTAGAACTGAATTTGGCCTTTCTCTGTGGAATTTACAATGTAAAACTAAAACTTGCAGGGTTTCGCCAGAAAATGGATAAATACATGTATTATGGGAATGAACAATGCAATGACAGGTGCTGATGATGGCTAACAGGTTACAGGCTGCATCATTTGCGAGTTTCTCAACAAGGTGGCGATTAGAAAACTTGGATAGTTGACTTTGACCTTATTTTGCATGGGAGCACAGGTTGCAACATAGAACAGTGAAAATGATTTTTTGTTTGTTTTATTTAACAAAGTCAAGGTTGGCGGGGTTTTTTGGTTATCGAACGGATGACGTGCATGGGGAAGTGACGTTTTGTCGTATGCAAAAGGCGATAAGTGGTATGGGATCTCATTGCTTTTAGGGACGGACGGTATTTGGCCGAGAGCTAGCGATCCCATTGATTACCTAACGCATGGTGGAAGTACGAAGTGGAAACTGCTTGGTGATCACACATTAACACGTGGTCACCAAGGGTCGTGTGATATCAACAATGACTGTTGGATGATGGAGGATCAATCGGATGGTGGACGGGAGGCGTGCTACAACGGAGTTTGACTATGGCGGGCCCAACACAATAAAAAATTGTTTAATTGTATCGGGGGTAATATGATTGGTGGGGGGTGGTTCTAATTAACCATGAAGGTTAATTAATTCTGATTAACATAGTGGGAGGGTTCAGGCTATTAACTAGTTAATCCTGGTTAACAAGTGTTTATGGTTATAATTAACCAAAGGGGCAGGATACATAGTAATTTGGGGATTTTTATATATATTTAATAATACGGGAAATGGTGAACTTGTATTCGGGAGTTATATAATACAAGTTAGAAATTAATATGAAAAATGTAATAAAAATCACTATGTAAAACATTAGAGTGTATATTTAACTTACGCTTAAATGAAAGAAAGGGGTTTTTAATGTGATATTGTGTATTTTTCCTAAGTAAAATAGGATTTTACTTAGAAAAAGACTTTTGAAAGTCAATGAATGGTTTATGGATGATTCTAAGTACTTAAGCTTCTTAAATTATTGGGCTGAGGGTTCGGTCCCTCCAGAAGTCAAAGAAATGCTCTGAGCCCCTCCAATTTAGCAAATACCTTAGTGCTTAGGGGAAAATAGTGAATAATTAGGGAAAATGAGAAGGGGAGTTAATCATTGTGACTTTGCTTTGCTTTTGATGTCTTCAATGTAGTGTATGCCTTGGCCTTGCAATGAAAAATGAAAGATTAACACATTTAGAGACATTATTCATCACATATATCATTCTACAACATCATCTACCTACCCTACCTACTTTACCCTAGCATTTTTTCCTCCTTTATTTGGGTGCACTTAGACTGGCAAACCCTTATCAAATCTTCCTTTTATGTTACATGGAAAGCCTACCTAAGTCTACACTTATTACATCCAAGGCTCAGATTAAACTATTGAGCTCCTTTTTATTTACTCTACCTATCTAGTTATCTGCCAAGATTACACTGTTTGGTCAGATATTTATTCTCTATTTCTACAACATGAAATTGAAAAATGAATGAGCCAAGTTTAAACAATTTGATTATTCATGAATTGTGGCATAAGTGACAAGCTGCACACAATTCGTTTATTATAGAAAATGAAAAAGTAGTGGCATTTAGACTTGCACGCTTTCCTGGTCTATTTTTGTTTGGGGTTCATTTTTTCTCATTTTTTGACCATCTTTATTCTTTTTACCCTTTTATTTTTCTTTTAGGGTATACCTTGTTTACATTTTTTTTATTTTTTTTTAAATATGGAAAACCTTTGCAACAACAAAAGGTATGAACATATTACAAATTTCATCAAGTCAATCATGACATATGACACCTATTGGTATAGGGGCCTAATAGTAGGCATTTATTTATTTTGGTGTTAATCAAATCAAGTGGCTTAAAGCCTACAATGTCTTTCACAGATAGGAGAATGGTTTAGATTTATGGGTGAGAGATGAACCTAGAGACCCACAGCAATTATGGAATAAACATAGGAGCCTAATGAGAACTTAGGGAATGATCAAGGCATTGGGACCTATACACACAGCAGTCATCCGACAAGGGGTAGAATAATTCTTTACTATCAAAGACCTTGCCATAGTAGCAGCCAAATTTTGAATTCGGACTTCTAATTCGAACATCCAAAACCGAGAACCATTCAATTATGAGAAATTTTAGCTAGCTGTTGACCGCTTGGGTATCTATGGTGACCTAATTTTGAGAGAAGGTCCGTCTTGGTTAGGCTATAGGTTCAAAAGCCCAATTATTTAGCACTCTGCACGAGGATATCAAGCCTTATATGAAATTCCTAAAGGTCAAACAGGCCATTTTTTTGAATTCCTAGTTAGCCATCATGGTTGTATACCATCTCATGAGATCCCCCCTCCAACCTATTCCCTCATTGCTTTGCATGTCAATTACAATGTTTTCATGAGGGCATGAAAAAGGGTAAGCAGGGGGGTGTGTTGAGCACTAGAGAAGGTATGTAATTACCACTTATTTTGTGATCTTTCCTTAAATTCATAACTTCCTTACATTATGAAATGAGCATGTGGTGAAAGATTATGATAAAGTTTAGAAGATTTGTGTGCAACGTAAAATGACTAATAATTACCCTTTTCTTATGCAGAAAAAAGAAGAAAACGGAAGATCACCATTCTAAAGAAAAGGACAAAATGAAATTAACTATTGTCCCTTTGATAGGGAACCGTATCCAAACGAGGCAATCCAAATTAGAGCGTATAAGCCAGGAAAAGGAAGAGGAGATACCAAATCGTCGCAAAAGAACAAGAATATAACTAAGAGCTAACAATATGGTGAATCCCTCAGGATCCTTTGATCCTGAGGGATTGCTACCTTAACGATTCTCTGTATCATTGATATCTATGCTCGGCTGCTATAAGTAAGGACAGCATTGCTAGCCCAAGGGACGGACTATTGTTGTTTTTATGAACTTTACTATTGTAACTGAAACTTTGGTCATCGACTCTCTTTAAAAGAGAGATTGTTGTAACTCTATTTTGATGCTTAATATATAAATTATGGTTGTTTTTCCATCATTGATTCTAGAGTAATCTTAAGCAGTGCGTCCCTAGAGGCTAAGGGCTTGGCCCTGGTGGATCACTTGCTCCTATACCATTATTTTCTGATTCGTGTGTGGTTTGATTTCTCTTATGCACTTTGTTCAGTAATCTGTTGTTCTTTATTATTTCATGTATTGGCTCTGTTATATTTCCTTCCTATTTGAATAGTAATGTTATCCTCTGCAACAGGAATGTTATGCTATTCATTTTAAACTTATATCGCATTGTTATTCCTTTAACGAATTGATATTATCATATAACATTGTTGTTCCTTCTAGATTGCCATTGTTGTTTGATTACAGAGTAACAACGCTGTGTCTTTATAAATCGGTATTATTGTGTCTTTATCTATGATTTACTTCCAAACGTGTTGCTGTTCATTTGGGATTGTTGTTCCACTGTGATCACAATTGTTGTTTCTTCATAATTGTGATTAATAATTGTTGTATCGAAACTCAGATTACTGTTTCTTTCAATATAGAAGTGTTTTGTGTGCAATATTTGATTTGGTTTGTTGTGCATTTATACTTGATTCAAGTTGTTGTTCAATATTTCAATACTTTACTTTAGTTTTCTATTCCATTTCCGTTTACTGTTTAAATAGTTTCTAAGATAAAGATTGTAAATTAATTCATGTAGATTACACGTACTGCCTCATTCATTTCTGAAGATTAAAGATTTGTTGTTAAATCTTGTTAAATAGATTAGCTGTTGTTCCTTTTTCTGTTATTTGAATTATCATTGCTTTGGTGTGAACAGAACGATCTAAAACTATAGTGAACATTGACCATTGTGTCCAGTTCCTAGGTTGATGATCTTTTCTTTGATTGCTTCTCAATTACATCAGTTTACAAAGGGAAGAGTTATTATTACTGAATCCTTGACTAATGAAGTGTTGTTGTTTCTTCATTGAATGATTTAGTTACAAGCATTTCCAGTTCTTGCCATTACATTTATAAGTTTTCAGCATTTAGTTACTTTTGCAGAAGCACTATACTACTAGCATTACTCTGACAAAAGACTACCTCAAACTGAGTACACTCTTTGAGATAACAAATCATACCTGGATTGATAATTAAATGTAGGGTAAATAGAGTTCAAAAAGACCCTTTTTTACTGCTCGACAGAAACCTTACTTTCATCATTATTATTGTTCATGTCTAAATGGTTTGTTGATTGAGGTTATTGTTCATGCCTAAATGTGGTTTGTTGATTGAGGTTCTTATTGTGTTTTCCTTTACAGGGATGCATGGGATATGGGATATGGCCACTAAAATTTGTCTTTCTCAGCTTCCAACTTTTCTTAGTGATTCAAATGTGGAGTTTCAGGTAAGTTCTCACCATGTTGAACTGTATATACAATCTAAATTTTCACTTATACCAAACTTGCACTACAAATAAAACAGATAAATTGTAGTCTCGTCACCTCCAAACATGATATCTCCCATATTAGATGGTGCAAACCAACATCTTCTCATAGTCATGATATTCCTATTTTGTTTTCACTTGTGTTCATAGTTATTTTGTGAACATGATATTCCTATTTTGTGAAAATGTCCCTCCTTGTTATAGTAGCAACAAAAGACTTTCTTCCTTCAAGATTCTCTCGACTATGAATTTCCTCCTTTTAAATTACATTGTTCAAATTTCCTTCCTTCTTGTTTGTTTTGAATTTATAAATGTGCTGCTCCTTTTGAAGGAGCATAGCACCAAGATCTTTAAGTGAAACCGTGCAAGTCTTCTTTGATGGTTCAAACACCTCAATCAACCAATCACTTTGTCAAGTCTGCTATCAGAGCGCCCAATTCCTTCACTTCGACATTATCAACAACAAGAAGTTGGTTGCAAATTCTTCCATGTGGGTTACATAATCAACAAGTCTCATTATCACTATGTTTTAAAGCCTACAATTGTTTGCAGAAGTAGATAAAATAATCAAAGCCTACAATTGTATCAATAGGTTTCAAAGCCTATAATTGTTTGCAGAAGTAGATAAAATAAGATAATTTTGTTAACGTACAAAAGTCCAATAAAGGACCACAATGTTGGTCAATGATATTAAAAAAAATAACTTAACTTAAATATAGTGGGAATGCGACAACATCTCTTAACACAATTTGCCTATAGGACAATCGATTTATTTGAGGTCTTAAATGAATACTATGTTATGATTCATATAGGAATAATATGATGATTTACAGTAGAGTAGGGTTGAAGTTATAGTGTGCATCATCATCACATTCTTCAAAGATACCAAAATCAATGTTAGTAGGACAATAACACCCAACCTTTTACTCTATTACTAATATATGTTGCAAGATAAACAACCTCTTCAATAGGGTATGGATATCCCTATGATTATCATAAATCATAATGATTCTAGTTTCATACCCAAATCATAAAAAACAGTAGTTATATTCATCTATTAGAATTATATTCATTGTGATATTTTCTTCAATAATTTCTAGAACTAAAATATATTTCTATATTCTAATCATTTGAAAGAAATACTAAATTCCTTATGTATTTAATACCAGAAGAGTATAGATGTAAAAGATATTGAATATAATTTTTTTTAAAGATAGGATAAGAAATTTTATAATCATAAAGACATTTTTAAAACACCATTCATAGTGAATCTAATTCTATTTTTCACATTTGCATAGAATTAATAACAAATATTTATGGAAATAAGACTCAAATTACTTCATAGTTTAGTTACATAACTACCACTTTGCTAGAATGGACTAAGATGTGGAAGAACTTTGGCCTTCACAAATGTTGTTGATAGTAGTACTTGTACTACCCAACAAATGTATTAGATTTGATTGAAATTTGGGAATGGAAGTAGAGCCCAATAAAGTGTCTCTAATGTTTTGCAATGTGCTTAGAATTCCCAGCATAGTAGGCCGTCCTTGAGGAGATTCATTTGTGCAAAGCAAGCCCACATTTATCAGTGAACTGAGACAATTGAGATCCTTATCTTCTTCAATGCATCTAATAGTCCTCCTCAATATGGTAAGGGGATTGAAAAAATATCTGAATGTGCATAATATAGATGTGTCATCATGGCGACTTTTATTTCTTTATATATATTCAAAATCTTAGTCTATTATTATCTTTTCTTCGTTATTTGTTATTTTATTTATTTATGTATTATTAGTATTTCATTTATTATTATTATTATTATTATTATTATTGATATTATTAATACAGGGCATTACATACTACCCCTCTTTAAGAAAATTTATCCCAAAGTTAATATATTCATTTATTATTTGATTTATTTATTACCCCATGTTTGCCTAACACCCTCTGATGAACTAGTATACCAACAAGAATCAAAAGTTACATTACAACATGGGGAAAACAAGAGGAATCTAAAGTCTCTTACCTAACTTTATGAATTAGGAATACAAACTCTTTAGTTTATATCATGGCACCAAGACTCACATAGGGGCTTAGACCTCATTTTCCCCAAGGCAAGCATTCAGTCTAGTACTGAATGATGCTTGACATATCACAACGTTGGCCCAAATACCTACAGAACCAACTAAGGTACATAGCCTCAGGAATCGAAGTCCTTACACCACTTATGTACTTTGGCATCCCAATGAAATTCTGGGCACTCGGCCTCCTCAAGATGGTCCCATAGCTCCACAAGAGCTATACATCAAGAGTTATACAAGAAAACAAATTGGCATATGTTGTGATGATTTAGTTTTTCCCCAACCCATATGTTGTACACATTATCCCTTATAGGTATGGGCTCCCACAAGATCATCAAATAAATCTTCCCTCTCGGTTCATTTGTGGAATTCGTGTGGATCACCACATCTCAACATGTAGCCAATGTATTCATTATAACATCATAATAAAATAACTCACATGCCAACCCTTGTATGCCATGACGAAAATATAAAATCACTGTTATCAAAACATTCTTAATAGTAAAAAATTCATGCTCATGCATGTCATAATATATGAATTCTTTAACCACACGCTTCACATCCTGAAATACCATCATAATACCTGGAAGCACATGTCAATATATCCTCATATCATATCACCATAATTATGAGAATCATACTTAATAGAGATCAATGATACACTATAGCATTCTTATCATGATTCATCAGGAAAATCAATCTCATTTTCTTATATAAAAAATGAATACTAATGATGAAATACACTTATTCAACATCCCTCTAGGATCTAGGTTATCTATTAATACTATTAGTTTCATGTTTTCATTAAGCTTATAATGTATTTTTCAATATTCTTTTCTTGTTCCTTCAAGTAGAAAGTTTACAATTCAACAATAGGTCAAGTCATTTAAGCACATCGTTAAATTTCAAGTGAGTCTCATCATCTTCAACCTAAATATCTAGTCATGTTTTCTTCCCTCCCCAAGGAAATTTAGTGAATTCATCATTAAGATGTTATTGGTTGTAAAATCATTCCTTAAATAATCAATATCAAAATTAACAATTCATGATCCTTCTCAAGGTCTCCTATAAAACATGGAAAATTTTAAGGGCTAATACTCATAGGTGGGCTAATTTTCATGATTTTTCAAAAAAAATGATTCATCAAATTTCCATTTTCTCTAAAATTTATTTGCCCCCATTTTATAATATACAATTATTTTACCTTAAAAATCACTAAATTTTTATAGAGAATGATAAGAAATAATTAGAAATGTGAATATTTTTAGAAAAATATATCCAAACATTTTACACTTTGCATGTTAGGGAATAGTAAGATTTGCCAAGGTTTCTAAACATTAATAAAAAATTCCTTAAAATTTTCCTTGTTATAAATTTCTTTCAACATTCATTCTTATGCTTCAATTTTTATCTTTAACCATTTAAGCCTTTGAACATTTTCCCATTTTATCGCTTGTCATCCCTAACCAATTACAAGTTTCCATAACCCCCAATCTTGTCATTTTAAAGTACTATGACATTCACCAATCACTAGTCTATATCCTTAATAGACATTTCTCTTTGAGAAATATCTCAAATTTATGTTTTATCTTCTTCATTCCCAGTATAAAGGAACTCATAGGTGTATCACTACTTAATCTAATGTCTCTATACTTCCTAACTAGTACCTTAAATTAACCTTCATCATTATCATGATCATTTAGCTACATTGGTTGATTGAAATTATTCTCTTCTTGATAAAAATTTTCCTTATTTAGACCTTATAGTGATCTTATTGGGTGCTCCATTTCTGGAAAAGAAATTTTGGAAAATTTTGAGTAGGTTTCGATCGGAAAATGGTTGTGTGAGAGATCACTGGAAAAAAGGAAAATGAATGGTTGAAACAACCAAATGCCGAGAATCATGGGAAAGAGGCACACAAGATAAATGAAAAGGTATTTATGATGAAATATGAAGAGGCCTCCAAAGAAGGATAAGATCACAAGAGAAATGAAAAGGAAACTATGATCGAATTTTTAGAGGCTGCCAAAGAAGGATGGAAACACTAGATTTTGAGGGAATCCAAGGTGATCAAGAAAAAATAAGTGAGCGAGATCACAAGAAGGAAAGCTATAAAACCTGAAGGGGAGATGGCAGAAAAAAGAAGAATATTGGGATTCTATGACGAAATGTTTTGTTTATTGAAGACTTCCTTGCTCTTTATGATCTCTCTCTCTAAATTCTATTATATAACCTGATCCAATAGCGATTAATGTTCTTTATTGTGATGAAGAGCATGTCATGATGTAATGATCTAGCCGTTAATGGCATTAGAAAATAAAAAGATAAGAAATATTTTCTTTATGTTGATAATTACGTGTGATATTCTTATGTTCAACTTTCTTGCGTTCTTCTTTTATCTTAGTTCATCAAGAAATTATGAAAACAATAGAATAGAGATCAAAGACACTAGATGTAGGGCGACAACCAGGGAAAAACACTTTCTAGGGGAAAACCCATTCAACAACTCTTATTTAATAGTTTCACATGATAATCGAAGACTCTTGACCTATACACAAACCTCCTCCACAACAATTCAACCCTTTCTTCCTTCTAAAGGTAATAACGCTTTTAGCAATAACTTCAACCTAGTAGAAACAACTTGCAGCAACAACCAAACTTTGATTTAGCAAAATTTCGACCCAGTAGTAGCTCAACAAAATCTTCAACCCAAAGATTAGCCCAACAAAAACTTTGACCCAACAGCTAGACCAGCAAAAATTTTGACCCAGCAAAAACTTTTTCCTTCCAGCAAATAACCCAATAAATCCAAATGAGTGAGAGAGAGACAAACCTTGAAACTTTGATCTTCCTTCTTCCAATGACTTTCCTCCTCCTTCTGCAACTTCATACTTTTTCTGCTCTTCCTTTTAGATATCGAACACGTGAGTGTGAGTGTCCTCCGAACAAATTGAATTGATCCAATACATATGCTTCCGGTGAGGTTGAATTATCTTGTTTGAGGTTGACTTAATCTCCTTGAGGCTGATTTGTTGTGGAGGTGACAAATACCTTATCTGACATAATAGATATTTTTACATGATTCAAAATCCCAAGGGTCTCTTTAAATGGGCAATGACTCTAATGACTTACTATAAATCCTATAAGTCCTCAATGGGGACTTTGACTTAAAACAAGATGACCCAACCATGAAACCCTTGCTTTAAGAAATCATAATAATAATAAATTATTTTTATTTCTTTTTGTAAATATATTTCATTATGACTCAAATACAATTTATGAAGAACGAACCTAGTTACATTCTTCAACATTCCCTCTTAAATAGGGAGCTATTCATACATACATATACAAGTACATGCAATATCTCAAAATGCATGAACCATCAATAGTTTAGGAACTTACGGTACCACAAACTAGATTCCTGACTAGAGAAATATATCTAGGTGGGACTATGATGGACTAATGCTTTCAACCTTTCTAGGTACCATTAGGCTTACTTTCTAACCATCACCTTAGGGAACTAGGTGTGTAATGCACGGTCTGAGCTCTATGACCAACACCTTAGAAAATGTATTCTAGGATATGTGTAGATATCAACCTTAGCAAAGGTATTCCTCGTCATCTTCTTATAAAACATGAAAACATTTAGTGGACATGGGTGTTAGGGTATCAGAACACAACTTTCATATGCCAGACATGTTTCTAGATAGGACATTTGCATAATTATTTTACACAAGAAATAAATGCGCCAAAAATAAAAAGAGGTAATATCTTAAGCAAAGGGGATGGAAATTCCCTAACAATTTAGAAGATGAAAAAGAAGACCTCAAGGAAACTCATCCAAATTTTGAAGTATAGTCTCAACATGGAAGTTAGTTAAATGGTGGTGAAGGTGATAGGTCTAGATCAGTGGATGTTACCCAAAATAATACTGAATCAACATATATCATATTACCATAAAAATAGAAAGTGGAATTTACCAATGGAAAAAGATTCAGGAGGCATAAAAACATCTCTTGTATCTCAAAGCTCAGACTTAGAAAAATATATCCCACTATAGACAAATGGTAATCAAATAGAAATAGTAAAAAATTCCAATCATTGTGTTTGGTGAAAGGCAGGGGGAAAGAAAGGAAAGAAGGGGACTTATGTACAACTATTTTATTACACGTGTGCAAAGCTTGTAACTGGATATCAAACTAGGAACCACATATGTGTAGAGATTTTTGCACAAGCATGTAGAATGGGTGTATTCATATTTATTTTTGCAATGAATGAAGAATATTGCTTCTGCTTTTGGCATTATTCATTAGGGGATTTTGGAGGTCTAAAATGGGCATCCTACATAAATTATAAAATATTAGTGGAAATAATAAAATAAGATTAGATTACATCATCAAATTTTAGAGGGAAAAAATAAAAAAATAAAAAAACTATTTTTTCAACTTGTAATTTCAACTTATCTCCCTATGGGTTTACTCAAATTTCGAGAGGAAACACTCGTTGGATGAAGAATTTGATTCCTCATCTAAGGAGTAACCATGATGCATACTTTCTATGGACCTGCTACATGAAAAATGAGAAATACATGAAAAACGTGATTACAACATGTTTTTTCATGTATTTCTCATTTTTCATGTAGAAGGATCCATCGAAAGTATGCAACATGAGTACTACTTGGATGAGGAATTAAATTTTAAATCCAATGAGTACTCCCACTCAAAATTTGAGTAAAACCTTAGGGAGATAAGTTTAAAATATGAGTTGAAAAAGTAGTTTTATTATTTTATTATTTTTAATCTTTTTACTTTTTTGCTCAAAAAATGGTGAATCATCCCCCATGGTTGACATTATCATCTTTAATCATATTGGTTCTTATAAAGTTTATTTTGATTGTACATTTTTCTTAGGAGGCTCTTTTGTGACCTCAAAATTCCCCTAATGGCCGATAACAACACTTTTTCCACTTTTTCTTCAAACCATTATTAAATAAATAAATTGTGGTTTAATGTTGTATTTGTATGTTAATTGAAGTTTCATGCATCTCCACATATTGGTTTTTGCAGAGATGCAAGGTAATGTAAGCCTTCACACAAAATTATTCTCTTCAAACACGTGTCTTCACTTTTTTGACCTATATGTGATCTTGCCTTATCATTTCGATGATGCTCTCAATCACTTTCATGTGGATTTTCAAGTTATTAATTAATTTAAGGGTATATGGATGGATTTGGGTTACACTTTTGCTGCAAGCGAGTGCGCCTTGTGGGTAAAAAAAAAAACAACTTGATCAAGCTTTTTTAAGCACTCGGTCAAATAATATCTAAGCTCTCGAATGAGCTATTTGAGGACTGAAAGATTTCTCAATCGAGCATTAAAACAAATTCTCAATCAAGATCCTATGTAACCCAAGGATAGGGGCTCAATGGAGCCATTTTTTTGCAATTCCCTGCAAATACATCTTGGGAATGAAAGTAAAAAGGGTGGCTCAATCGCGCCTTAAAACACGATCAAGTTATGGGATTGATCCAACTTAAAGCTCAATAGAACCATTTCTTAGCCATGTTAAGGGCTTGATTGGGGGTTTCTTAAACCCTCGATCGAGCTATTTGATCTTTTACCTTAAACACTTGATCGAAAATTTTAAACACTCGATCAATCTTCTAAGAGCCTAAAAAAAAAGAGTTTTAGCTCCACTTCTATAGATCTCTTTGCAACAACATTTTGTAGCCTACTAGACTTAGGGCAGAATTTGTCCGTAAGTGGCAGAGTTGATCATGTTTGATTCGTGAAATAATCCTCTATCCAATAGCATATGAGTTTGACACTTTCAAATTCATATGGTATTTTTCATGTAATTTTTTTTTAACATAATGCTTGAATTTTTTGTACAAATTTGATAGAAATTGCAACTTCTCAAGATTTCACAATGAAAAAAAAAAAAAAGATGCAATTCTACTAATTTGTGGAATGACAATCACAATTTAGAACAACATGCATAGACATGTAATAAGAAAAATCATAAATACACAACGATTTGTAGGGGAACCCCACTGGAAGAAACCCCTCAAGCCTTTTTGCATTAATCAATTGAATAGAGAAACTATTAAAACTACTAGCTCCAACTCTAAGTTCAACGTACAAAAGAATAATTGTTCTCTATGCTCAATGAAAAACTCTGGCCAACACTTAGCCAATTACTTTCCCACCAAGCCTCCTATTTCCTTGTGCAAATCCTAAGGAAAATTTAGCTCCTCAACAATAGGGAAACTCCTATTTCCTTGCGCAATTCCAAAATAT
Source organism: Pinus taeda (assembly GCA_000404065.3). NCBI lineage: Eukaryota > Viridiplantae > Streptophyta > Pinopsida > Pinales > Pinaceae > Pinus > Pinus taeda. The sequence continues at coordinate 3,670 of APFE030864157.1, read as the reverse complement.
TGATCAACTGCTTGCTTGCAAAATTTTGTACACTCCACTAGTATACAAATAATTTTACATTAGCCTTAATTCCTCCACTCCATCTGAGGAATTTGAATTCCATACATGAATGAGATATTTTGGATTGCTTGATTAGTTAACTGATAGATCTTTGAGTTATACTGTTGTCTCACTACACAACTGATCTTCAACTAACTCTATCAATAGTTATAGGTTAGTTAACTATATACAATTGGAAATAACTGAAATGGATTACTAAAATTTTGCAATCACACATGCATAATTGAACTCCAAGCCCTCTAACTCAAATTTACTGAGCTAACTGAGTGACAAGATCCATGTCACACTAGTTAACTTCCTTCGAGTTAGATCTTATACTTTTGTGATCCATATGGTTGAATAATAATGTCTTTTGGATTAATCACATCATTAGGATTTGGTCAACGTTTCAAACCAACTAATGTGGTTGATCCTCAGGACACAGGTGAAAAAACCAGTCGATCTTAAGGAATAAATAGCAAGGATGCATTAGGGTCAGGAAATAGTCGTTATAAAATTAATTAAAAATATTTTTACTTATAATTTTTTATATTATTTAATGTTATATAAAATAGATAACCATTAGGCTTTTAAAGTATAAAAGTATGTTAAAAAATGTATGAGAAAATAGAATTTAGGATAATATGATGACAAATAAATTAATTAATATATTAGAAAATTATAAACTTAAATAAGGATGGATATAAATCACATGTAAGGAATTCAAATAATTTAAAATTAGATGTCCTATATTTATATTAATTCAGAAAAAAACTGTTGGTGAATAACTTACTAAATTAATTATTTATGAAAAAAGGGAAGAAACAGGGGGTTGGAATTAAGAAGATAGGGTTGGAATCCAGCTCTTACTTAATTTCCAACCATCATCCCCATTGAGATTGATATCATGCTTCTGAATCTCAATTGCATCTCTAAGCTTCCTATGGTGGAAGTGATCAACCCTAGCAATGACTTTGGAATCTTCGATGCAGGTATGGTGCTTAGATTTCTCCGCATGTTCAGCTAGAGTTGATGAGTAGGAATGTTCGTGCCTAATGCATGACACATGCTCTCGGATTCTCTGGTTAATGGAGCAACCAATTTCCCCATTGTAGGAAACCCCACATGAACAAGGGATCAAGTAAACCCCTTTCATGTCTCTAGGGTCTACAAGGTCCTTAACAAATCTTAGATAATTTCCAATGGTATTGAGAGGTTTGAATGAAGCTGAAATTTTATTCTTTTTAAGTATATGGGCAATCTTGTCTATGGTCCCTAAATGGAAGACGAACACTAGAGGTGGGATCCATCCAGGAAGTCTTAACTCTAGACTCTTTGTGGGCCCTTTGAAAGGCCTTAAGGCCTTGATTTCTGTTGTACCCATTATTCTCAAATACCTCAAGAAGATGAGACTTCTCTTGCTCCAAGTGGTTCTCATCCGAAATTCTCAAAGCCCGGGTTGCAAGAGTGCTAAGAAATCCAATTTTTTGTGTAGGAAAATGATGAAAATGAGCATGAATATATTGTTTCATGTGATTCTTTTTACGGAAAACTTGGTGAGAAAGGGAAGCATCATTCATCCTCAAGAGGAGGATGTTATTTGTCAAGATATTATTCTAAATTCTATTTTTCTCATACATTTTTATTACATACTTTTTTTTTATTACTCTAAAAGCTCATGGTTATTTATTTTAATTATTTATTCTATATATAATAAATAATATAAAACATTACTAATTTAATTTAATAATGACTAAATCTTAAAGACTATTTCTAAACCCGGATGCATCCTTGTTATTTATTCCTTAAGATCGACTAATTTTTTCACCTTTGTCATGAGGATGAACCACATTAGTTGGTTCGAAACGTTGACCAAATCCTCATGATGTGATTAATCCAAGAGACATTCTTATTCCTCCAACTTGTCGTGCTAATGTGGAAATTTGATTTACTTAATTTGACTAAGGCTAAAGTCAAATTGATCCTTTCTTGCTACAATTTCTAAAAATTTGTTGGACAGTTTCAACAAAGGATGAATAAAAATTTATAACATAAATTATATACAACAATTGTTTTTTCAAAAAATGTCACTACCTTCATTTAGGAATCATCTTCAAAAGGGTATTCTTGGTTTTTCAATTTATTTAAACAATAGATTAAAATCTTAAGCGATCATGTGTTTGCAAAATGTGATTAAAGTATTACTTCGCCAACTTGGAAAAGTAATAAAAAATATATTTTTTCATAAAAGAAAAATTAATATGGAAAACTTAGTTCTTTCCGCATAGATCATGCTTGCACATCTTAAAAGATGTGTGTATGTTTGTGTAGCATAACTTAGTCTAAAATGTGTAATTTTTAACACACACACACACATATACCTTAAGATGTATGTGTGTGTTCGTGTAGCATAACTTGTCTAAAATGTGTAATTTTTAATATATATATATATATATATATATATTATAATATATATAATTATAATATATATAATATATATCTTATATATATATATAGATATTATATATATGGAATATTGATAGATTATACGACACTAATTGTTTTTGCAAAAAATAACATGATGACTTGTTGTAGTGGAAGCAACACCCTCCAAACGTTTGGCCTGCATCTAATTTTGGAGCCTTCCTTGGTTTTTCCTTGATGATTTCAAACACTCAGGCTCATCCCAAGCTCATGTGGAGTCTTTACACCCTCTTTTCTTGACCGTTCATCGGTCGTCTTTTAACATGTTGGTTGCAATGTCATGCTTGTAGTCTTGTTCTGGCTATTTTCAATGTTTGTCTTCATGTGTACAAGTTGTGTCACTATATAAGCATCTGTCACACTCACACCCGAATTTGTATGAAATTTCGCACAAGTGTCGTCACGGTCGTTTAACGATCTATATCAAGTGGCGCACTTGTCACTCGCACCTGTTAGTTCGTCACACTGAGCATGTTGTCTGGTTGGTTTGAGGTGTCATGTTGTCAAGTCATGTTTAGTGTGTGTTCGCAAGGTCATGTATACATGAGTTCACTCACTCACACACTTAACCATTTTGCTAAAGATCTATCGACCAGAGTGTAGTGCCTGCTCTAGTTGACTACCAGTGAGATGACACAAACATTTAATTAGACATAAGGCCCACACTTTATTCTTTGAGGAACTCAGGTTGAGGATCCGGACACATGACACTATTATTTGAGATATTCATGGTTGTGATGTTTATAAATGCTTTCCATTGATATTATGATAGCATGAATGGTTATGTATCTTATCTATCAGTGTTCCGATGATTGCAGCATTAAATAATTAAGTTTGGTCTCTATTTGAACTTATGACGTGGGTAGTAAAGAATATGTATGCGCTCTACTAAAAAGCATAATGATGATAAATTTGATGAATAGGTATATTGCTATGATGTTACGATGTTGATAGCTTAATGAATATGTATGTTTCCATTGATGATTAATGATGATAGACATGAGGGATGTGTCCCCTATGTTACCTACTTTCTTTAGTTCAGGCTTACAATGGACAATGATGTGAATGGCTAGAAATTGTAAATGATGCTATTATGATAATGAATAACATTGAGAGACCTTGTTACTGATGTTTATTGAGTATGGCA
>APFE030864155.1:148061-185445 GCA_000404065.3 Pinus taeda | reverse complement strand
TTTTCTATAGTTGTAGGGTGGCATGTTGTGAGGTTGATCATTTCATTTTCAACTTTCACTGCTTCATCGATAGCACCTTGTAAGGTTTGCACATTACTCCTTTTAACCCACATTGTTGTAGGGACAAGGAGAGTAGAGATATAGAATTCCATTAGCACCTCTTCAGTAGGTCTAGCAGTGACTCGGATTCTGTTGAACAAGGCATTGAACCAGATGTTAAAATCCTTAACCTTATTCTTGGTTTCCATTTTCAGATAGGATAGTTCTAAAACTAAGGCTGCAGGTGTTTTGTCATCACCAAAACTATCTAAAAAGACCTGCTTGAAAGCATCCCAAGAGGTGATTGACTCTATTCTCAAGCTGAAATACCATGTTAAGGTTGCACCAGTCAAAGTAAAAGAGAATAGGTGGCACACCACATCTTCATCGGCAACCCCCAACCTATGCAAGGCTAGGAAGAAAGAGCGAATATGGTCACCAATAGTATCTCCCTGCTCAGGGTCAAAATTGGGTAACACTCTTTCTACATTTTTTGGTAAGGGATGCTGCTACCCAGGTACCGCTACAGCATCATGTGCAAGCTAGGGAGGGAGTGCTCCTGGAGGAGGTGTAGGTTGATTCCCACCCAGAGGAGGAGGTCGAGGCTGATTCCCACTTAGAGGAGGAACGTTGGCCATATTATGGACAGGGAAGTTTTGGTTGGAGACTTCTCCATTAGGATTCTCAAAATCAAGCGAGGAGTTACCTCTAGAAGGGGAATCCTCAAGAATTTCTTCCCAAGGGGTGTCGATACTTTGCAAGGATTCTAACACAATATCTTCGAGAGAAGTGGTTGCAGATGTATCTTCGATCAAGGTAAAGATCCTTGGCTTTCTCTTAGATTTCGGAGGTAAAGAGTGAAATATGGGAAGCTGAGAGAGGGAACGAGTGTAGGCCATAGTAAGCACTATGACTAGTTATTCCTGAGTGAAAGGATACTCCCATAGTCTCTCTTCCTCGGGTAACCCAGAAATAGGACTTAGAGGGGTCTCTGTTTCTTCAAAATGAGACTCTTTCAAATGAGTGGCGGGATCTCTCCAACCTTTACAATCCATACATTAATCCTTTTGAATCCATGTGTGGCACTTATAAATGAAATCTTGAAAAGCTAGAGATGGTGGTTCAGACCCTCCTTCTAGCGCCAATTTGTTGACATGGCTAATGTTCACTATGCCAACAAGGGGAAATAACCCGATCGCAAGCCCCAATTAGACCTGATTTCATTTGGAATGGCTAGCTCCGACGGTTTTTAAGGGACCTCGTAAATTGTTTGAACATGTCGAAATATTGCTTCCTGGAGGAAGACCTCAATTAAATCAACAAAATAAAACAGCTAACCATTATGTATTAAATCTTATCTATACTACTTCTACTACTCTAATCTAGTCCTATCTATCCTCATCTATTCTACAAGAGCTTAATACAGAGGTTTAAACATCACATATATGTTCAGCAAGAGAGTCATAAAAAAGGTTAAACATCATGCATAGATTCAAGTCCAAATGAATCAATCACTGAATTCACAGTTGGACAATGTTGTATTAAAGCTAAATTGTGATCTAATCGCTCAGATAGGAATCCACATTCTTTTTATGGAATTAAAACTGCAATTGATGTTTAATTTAGTTTCAAATCAAAGACCATTCATAAGTTAACCATGAAACTGAATCACATTCAATTTGACAAGACTAATAGTGAACTGTAAGTCATCAATATGCATAACTATAAATCACATGTGCATTCATGCTAGTAACAACACTCTAACCCAAAAAATACAATGAGTCTGAAACTAAAGGCTCCTTCTTCCCTCAAAACAATCCTCCTCATTTGCAATAAAGCAACACTCTTCTTCTCGAAAATCAAAAGCCCTTTCCCCTCTTCGGAGGTAATACTTATGCAAAAGCCCCATGACTCTAGGTCTATCCTGCCTCTTCATCTTCCCACTGTTTTAGATATGCAAATCGAGTACACAAAGGTAGGATTGTCAGCGTGACCATTAGCATGTAGAAAGTATAATAGCCGGATCGATTCCTTTCTTGAGGAGGAGAGCAAATGTTGGTGAAAAGGGTGACTGTCTATTGCTTTCCCATAATGAAGACCGGGACAGCTATGCTTATAGAATGTATAGGCAATGCATGGGGTTATGACCTGGAACACTTGCGGCTAGACCCTTAAACGCAGTGCTTCTGCATACAAGGCCCTTCAAATCCCCTCCTGCATCCTTTGCTTCTCACCTGCAAGGATAGCTATCATTAGCTTGATGATTGTGCACAATAGAACAAAAATGTTCAATCAAACGTGAATGTTGCCTTCATTCATTTTATAAAACTACTGAACCAGTGTGAAAAGGATTTATGCCTGATACGCAGTGAACATGCAGTTTCCCACTCAACCCATAGGCTTGGTACAATTTACGAGGGCTTCCTTTCATCGCAATTAGGTATCGGCCCCCTCTTAGGTCACAGGACCTATGCCTCCCACCGCCCCAATGCGTAGTTGCATTGTTAGGACTCCACAGGCCCTTCTTTTACACTAAAAATCCGATCCTTTGTAATTTTAGAAAATTTGGAAAAACATGGGAAAATACTGAAAATTCTGCCCCAATCACTTAGGCCGAACCTCAAAAGTTATGTGATGGAGTCTATAAATATCCCCTGGTTCGCCCTATTACATATCGCAATAGGCGCAAGCCTGGGACTCTGCCGATTTCGATGTGTGATAGGGCTTTGGACCTGAAAATATATATACCATATTTGATAGGTCGGCGGGTCTGCTATATCACTGTGCGTAATATGTATAAGGCCTGGGGCTCCACCGATATGCGATATACGATTGGGGCTGGACCCGATAATGTATATAATGCAGTTCATAGTGCCGGTGGGTTAGGAGACTAGGGGTGCGTTGTTTATACACATGGCTTTGGGGTTGGGCCGAGAGCGATCTGCGATCGAGCTCTGGACTCGAAATGCATACATTTGAGTTAATAAAACCCATCAGGTCCAAAAGCCATGAATGTCTTGTGTTATTGCAATAGGCCTCGAAAAGGGTTTATGCATGCTTTCTGAAGGATTTCCACTATAAGGCATTATGGTGGGAAGAATAATGTGATGAGGGTTTTGCGGGGTTAAACAAATGCCGATAAACATAGGAATGAAGGGCTTAAGCAAGGGATGTGTTAAAGGGATTTACCCTTTTGTGAATGGAAGATTGGGCCCTCCATAGAGTTAAAATTACTGGGATGAAAAGGATCATTTAGAGAGATGATAGATCAGACTTATAGGGTGCCCATTTAAAATTTTCTATTAGAGAATGTTTTAATAGGTTAGTAGTTGTGGCCAAAACACAAGGACTACATAATGCTTGAGTTCCAAGGGTAAAATTGATTGCTCGGCTTACTTGTAAGAAGTGTTCTTGTGAAGACATCAAGGAGCTCGACATGTGAAAGAAAGTGGTTCGACACTTAGAATTCTTAAATGGATACTTGAACACTTACAAACATGACTGAGCATGACCCTAATGACTTGAAACTAAAGATAGAATGATCATAAGATGGCTCCAAAATTTGAATGCATGAAAATTTTTGGAGGGTGTTGTACCAGCGACAACACTTCGTGGTTCACTAGAAGAATCTCAGTTTCTCTATTTAGGTCTAACATTAAGAACAAGTTCTAGCCTTCTAGAAGTATTATCTCATACTACTGATTTCTTTAGCTTATTTACTTAGCCTAATTATAGATATAGCCTCTTCTATTCCCCTTTTCGGCTTAACACATTTCACAAAACTAGTCAAACTTCAGTGGTTTCGATTAGGGATAAGGAATATGTGAATTTTGTGATTTTAAGATGTTCAGAATTTTATTATTGTCTTTGGTATTCCTCCACTACCAGTAGGATTTTTAGTACTCTAGCATATTCACTTAAAGGAATCACAATCATTGCTCCGCTATCAGTAACATGTTCAGTACCCCAGTGAATTTGCTTGCTTCACCTCTCTATGCAGGAAGCCTTTCCTCTTCTTTCATCCATTATTTGTTTATTTCATTATTCTTATTGGAATTTTATCTGTTTTTATATCACCACAGGTAGAAGAGGGATCCAAACATATTTAACAAGAAAGAGAGGTTGTTCGGAATAAGATGTATTTTTTGTGCGTACATCAATGACCTTAAAAGATATTAAGGCCCAAACAAAGAAGTAGACCAAAGATAAGCCAAGCATTGTTAGTTATCATAGTTTCGCTTTTGAATTTTTCCACACTTCCATAGAGCTAAACATGATGGATTTCATACATGGTCTTATTATAAAAAAACATGAGCAAAGATAAAAAAGAAAGAGACATAACATAAAAGACAAAATATAAGAAAGTGAACTAAAGGCTAGTAAAAGGCATGCGAAGAACAAAACTCAAATGTGAGATGAGAAGTGGGATAAGTGTTGTAATCCAATGCTAAATAACTACAATGCAAATAAGCATAAGAACATAACTAAACCTAAATCCTAATATATCTAAACTAGAAGGTCAGGATTATGTGAAGTCAAATTTCTAATGTATCCATTCAAGTTGTTCCCGACCTGCAAGCAGAAATATATAAGAGATTAGCAATAATATAAAATAATGCACAACATGTTGTAGCAACTACAAACACCCTCCAAAATTTTTCCTTAGCTTCGTTTTAGAGCCTCCCTAGCAACCTTTCATAACATCATGTCATGCCTTGTCAAGTACAAAAGCTTTAGTGATTTTCTTGCAGAATGACAGCCTGTCCATCAAATCTTGTTGCATCCCCCTCACATACTATTTCATCGAACTTGGCCTAGTTGTAGGCTAAGCAGCTCCCTCAAGAAATTGCACAATTTTGGAGGGGAACCAACCTTCCCTCAAGAAATTTTGCAATTCTGTCGGGCAGCCTGCTGGGCTCCAAAATTGTGCAAATCTTCCTGTTACTGTTCACTAGAAAAATTGCACAATTCCTCCTAGTAGGACTACTCAGCCCAGAAATTGCACAATTCTGGGCAGTAGTCAGATGCTATGCCTAGAAATTGCGCAATGCCTTTGGGCAGCTAACCCATCTCCCTCCCAGAAATGCACATTTTTTCCTCCCAGCTGAGCAGACTATTGCATGTGCATTTGAGTTGACCGGTTCCCTCCGGGACCGAACAAAACTGATTTGCATGCATGGGCTGCTTCTCCCAAGGTAGCATGCAAAGGCATCCCTTGATTCAGGGATCTACTATTTGCAGTTGGAGGTTGTATGCAAGGACCATCTCATAAACCTCCCACCAAGTGTCGCTCTTCCTAGATTTGCGGCATGCGTGTCACATCTTCGATTTTATCAAAACTCATGAACTGGACACTATATAGCTCATTCCTCACATTGACCTTGCAGCTCTAGCATTCCACATTGCATCTAGGAGTCATCAACACATTCAGCTTAGTTGTTTTGGGGTAAGCCTACCTTCCATGTCTTGTGTTGCATTTCTATCACTTTTTATGTTTCGCTTTGTGTGATTGTTGACTGCCTAATTTCAGTGAGTGCTTGTTATCGTTTCGATGCATGTTAGCTTGTAGAAGCATCATTTTAGTTTTCGTTCGCACCTCACTGCTGTCACATGCATGACACTATTTTGCATGAAAAGTCGTTGTTGTGGCAATGCGCTTCACACAAATGCATGCTTTTCCATTTTCTGAATCCTACGCTTGTTGTTTGCATGAATGATCATTCACTCTTGTTTTCACTCATCTCATCATGCATTCACACTTATCATGTTTTCAGTCGCCCATTGCCTAGACTGGGCTACCTTGGCCCAGAACATGCCTTGGCTGGCTAGCACTCCACATTCAGGAAGCAAAGGCTTTGCCTTCCCTCTAGAAATTACACAAGTCTAGCTAGGCACTGACCTCGAGGCACGCATTGCGTAATGCCTGGAGGTAGTGTCCTGTAGGCCCCAGAAACTACGAAATGCACTTTGCTAGTTGCATGTTACTACTGGCTAAAATTGTATATTGCGCAGTTTAAGTTCTCAATGGGCCAGGCTAGACTGTGCATTGCGTAGTTCCAGTAGTCAATCAGCTTCCAGACAGCGCAGATTGTGCCTTGCATAGTTTTGGTAGTCAATCTCTCGACCTCCCAATGGAAATTGCACAACATTCATGATCAGTCACACAGGTATGTTGCAAGTTAGATCTCAAGTTCATTTTGGTTTTCGATTGACAGATTTCTTGCCATGAGTGTTTCCATGTCTCCAGGTATCACAGGTGTTCATCTGCCTCTCAACAGCATAGGTATAATGGTTTCTAGGAGAGTAGAGTTGAAGACACCGTTTAGAGCACACTTGGGGATGTAGTTGATCAAGTGTCTAGCATCACAGCAAGTAGCACCATCAACAGCAGCTGAAGGTAGCATATCGGATGCAATGAATGTAAGAGGAAGGTTGTTAACAACACAGAGGTGGAACAAAGTTGCAAGCTCATGTAGATCCACTTGTGATGAAAGAAACTTTGGAGACTCGGGCTATGAGGTGATGGCGCGACATGAAGATTGCACGAAGGCAGAGAACGAAATAGAGAAGGAGTTGCATGTGTTGAAGTAGCAACTCAAGGAAGAACAAGAGTTGCATAGACAATAGAATGAGTTACGGCAAGAAAAAGTACAACAGGGGGTGCAACATGCACTCACGGATGAAACAGCGCCCGTACAAGTTATAGATCCATCCGAACAGTCAGCACAGAGTAGACAAGGTGAGAAATGTTGTTAATCGCATGTAAGGGAAGGCAACAACATGTATGTCATTGTGTGCATGCATATGATCCCACCCATTTGGCACAATCACCGAGGCGAAGAAAAGAAGCAAGTCTGATTGGAGCTGAACAGGTAATTTGACATGTTGATACACATGACCATCATCACACACTTGAATATCAGCATGGACACTATGCATCAGTGTGTTTCCAATTCAATCACACCCAGGAAGACCATGCGCGTGCTATTAGATTAGTTGGACAGAGGAGCCATACCAATGCACCCAAATGCAATGAAGGCAGGAGTTCCTTTTAGCAAGATGTCACCATGGAGCACATCCACACCATCACGGAGGACCAAGATTGACATCAACTCACCACCTTCACCATCACAAGCATGTCAAAGAGTTGGTCTCACCACAACAGACTGAGTGTCAGTGATGTCTTGCATGTCTTGTTCAAGCCATTTTGTCTCACATGGGCACATGTGCATTATAATGTAACATATTTTCAAGTGGAAGTTCAAGTGTCGATAGTTGGATGTAACAGTCATATAGTAGATGAAGAATCATGAAGGTAGACGAACTGTCACAAAGGGGAATGTCAAGGGTCACCCCACCCTTTGCTATAAATAGGACCTCATAATTCATTGTAAAGGCTTTTGGTCAGCCAAGCTTCTGATAGGACTATCTTAGAGAGACCTTCGATAGTATTGTAACGAGCCTTGGCTTCTCCATTGCACAGAGCTAGTATATCTCTTTGGAGGAGCAAGCAATTGTGACTGTAACGTTCCACTGTCGGAACTAGTGGTTGGACATGGATGCATTGTATGACTAGAACTTACACTTCTTAATATAATGGAGCCAACACGTTTCATGCATATTTTGTATTGTATTCCAGCTATCTTGTTTACTCTAAATGATATATGTATATGTTTTCTTGCATATATGGACTATTATGTATAAGAATGTATGAATCTTTTTGAAATGTGTTGTTGGTTTAAGCATCACTTTGGATTACTCACTAACTTTCTTTCCAGCTTGTGATGCATCTTCGTTCGTGTGTTCCCTTCCAAGCCACGTACTATTACAAGTTTCAAAGGGGTGCACTCACTTCACCCTTAGTGTTTTAGAACCTCTCATTCACCTTCCTTAACTCACTGCAGCTAGCACACCCTTGCTACCAACAGGGACATCTTACTTTTCTCTGTGCAAAATCGCGGTCAAGGCATTACTATACGAAACACTAATGGGACTCCTACACCAAACGGTATGACATCTAATTGGGACTTCTTACCGGGGAGATCCCCTTACATGTTGGTGGGTCTAGCACCGTCAACATTTTGGTGCTAGAAGGAGGGCCAAATGAAAAGCTGAGTCCTAACATCTATTTTGAATCTCTACATATTTATCATGACTAACTATAGATTTGCTCTTTCGAAGTGTATGTCTTATGGAAACAACTTCATAATCTCGGAAGAGCTCTCGAATAACTTGTCACATAAAACATACAATGGTGGAGGCCATGTAGCCTTGGTTAGTCACGCGGTCAGCGTTTTAGGCTCATGCGAAAGACATGGAAGCTTTGAAGAATACATGACCTGTGCGCTATTTGTATACACACTTTGAGGGCACCCAATGCACTAGTGTGCCACACTCCTCAAAAAGTATATTCATTCTCTTTCTCATCTAGTCATAGAGATAGACCGTGTTTTCAATCACTTTAATCATAAAGCACTCGAAAAAGAAATTCTGAAATTGCAAAAAACACCCAATGAATCCGTTGATCAGTTTTACACACGCTTTTGTAATCTTGCATACCAATTTCCCGAAGATGAAATTGATTAGGAATTTATTTATGGAAGATTTGAGTATCTTCTTCGCATATCCGAACCTTGCTTAGCACACTTTGGTGGTGGAGTTGCGCAATCACAGGTAGGCATAGTTGCTGTCACAACTAACTGTCCACCTTCACCTCATCAAATAGCTCCACCACCACGAAGTGATGTGGGAGATAATGCACACACATCTATTGAACAATCACATCCTCCCACCCCACCTGCTCTTGATATCTACATAGATTTGGCTTGCAAGCTTATTGGTTGTCAAATGGATTCGTTCCCTCAACCTCCATCCCCGCGTTCTGTTGATCCTCTAGATTGTACTGTCTTGTGTGCTTCCATTCTGGACTCCTCACCTGCTGTGAACAAGGATCAAGTTGTCGATAGAGTTGGTGTTATGTAGCCAACCTATGCCATCATTCATTGTAATCTAAGAAGAACTCGTGGTGAAGGATGACTTCCTTCCAACCACGCCTCATCTGCTTTATCCTAATGTCATGCGGAAAGAGTTATTTTTGCAGACAAACCTAACCTCCCTAGGAGTCTAAGAGTCTCTAGTGACAAACAAACCAAACAAGAGCAATCCTTCTCTAAACATACATTATTCTATGAGAAACCAAGTGTTTTCCGATCTTACCTTAGGTCCAACGCTTGTTGTAGCAGTCCAGCCTTGCTGATCCAGATGAGCTCCTCCTTCACTTTAAGACCTGCATACACTAACAAAGCAAACGATTACATAACACCTGAATAATTCATAAAACAAAGCATATTCATCACATAGACCAAGGAGTACATGAAATAATTCATTAACAACAAATCATTGAGAAGAATGGACTTATTTGTATTAAGGAAACAAAAAAGGAACCATTACAACCTGAGCCTTGGTGTTGTGCAAGCTCTTCCCAGGGTCCAGCAAGAGATTTCCTCTACTTTGACAAGCTCACCCACTCCCACTATGGCAACAAGGAAGGATAGTGATCTCTCCTCACAAGTCAACAATGGAAGTCCTAATTCCAGCAGCATTTACCCTTTAGAATGTTCAGCTTTCAACCTCCCCTCCTCTGGCCCAAGGCCTGTATTTATAGTATTCTAGAGGAAGTTATTCAGTTCCAACATCAATGGGATACTCCCTCTTTTGGATGGGGTAGCTCCTCTCTTGATGGGATAAGTTCCTCTATCATAGGGATGCATGAACCATCTGGAGGCGCTCAATACACGTCAAACACTCTTCTAGAAGGCTCTAGAAGTGACCACAAGTAACTTTTTAAAGATGAAACTCGCGCCTTTTGACCTTTACAGGGGTACGCACCCATCCTTTGGCTTACAGAGCGTACAAGTACGCAGGTACAGTGTGTTTGGGGTGCGTACACGCAGGCAAGGTAGAGAGAACCTGCGTACCCAGAGATAAACATGTTTTTAAGTGACTTTCTCTCTTTTTGAAGTTTGACATGAAGAGCAGAGGTGTGAGGCTTGACAAGGAGGACAATATGACTATTGATGGAGCCATATTAACTGCAGATAGTCATGGCGACAAATTTCAGTGTAACACCTCGGTCCCCATTCAAAGCCTAAATCCCCCTTTAAATTCAACCATTTGTGGCTACAAGATTTAGGATACATCAGGTTGGTCATTAACTACTAGAAAGAAAATCCCATATTAGGACATAGATCTTTGGCTGAGGGGTTCTACCGCAATTTTTCTCATCTCAAGCCACTATATATCACCTGGGCAAAAGACAAAGTATAAAGGGATGATCATATCCTATCTCAGATTGAATCAAAACTGATTGATTTAATGGATGATCGTAACAAGGGGTTTACAACTGTTAATAAAAAATACCATCTTATTGAGCTTGAGAAATAGAAGGATAAGATATTGAAGGAGAGAGAGGAAACTTGGAGACTTAAGAGTAGGGCCATTTGGCTTCTTGCAGGAGATGATAACAGAAAATTATTTCAGAACTATTCCAAGGGAAGAAAGGTGTCTAACACTATTTGGAATCTACCCTTACCTGATGGAGGTGTGGAAGACACTTTCAATAAACTTTCTCTTATGGGCACCTCTCATTTTTCAGAATCTCTACAAAACCCCTCCTGGGTCCAATCTAGTGGACATTATTCAAGTAGCTAGCCATTTTCCTTAGTTTGTGGATGAAGATATGGCAAATTATTTCACCTCATGAATGATGACTGTTGAACTTGAGGGGACCTTGAAATGGTTTCAAAAAGATAAAAGTATAGGACCAGATGGATGGACTATTCAATTTTATCTAGCCTTTTACGAACTCTTAGGACAAGACCTGCTCAAAGTAGTGGAGTAATGCAGGGCCACTCGAAAATTGTATGATGCCATTAAATCCACCTTCATTGCTCCTATACCCAAGTTTGATTCTTCATCATCTTCCAATGAATTTCACCCCATCTCCCTCTGCAATTATTTCTACAAAATCATTGCAATGATTATTTCCAACAAGATCAGGCCCATTCTCTCTCTCCATATATCACCCGAGCAATTCGATTTTCTTGAGAATCAATAGCTTCACAAAGCCATTGGCACTACTTAAGAGGCCATGCACTCAATCAGGACCAAAAAGCTAAAGGGAATCATCTTAAATATTGACTTGGAAAAAGCTTTCCATCATGTTAGCTAGCTTTACATCAAAATGCTTCTCATTCATCTGGGCTTCCACCATGATTTCATTACCTATATCATGTCTTGCATCACCTCAGGCTCCTTTAGTGTAATCATCAATGGATCTGCTTCACATTTCTTTCATGCCGAGAGGGGACTTAGACAAGGATACCCCGTATCTCCTCTTCTTTTCCTTATTGTCATGGAAGGACTCAGTTAGCTCCTTACACAGGCAAAGAGAAATGGTCAACTGTTTGGACTAAAAGTGAATGACCTATGTTACCTCACTCATCTACTTTTGTTCGATGACGTTCTCATTTTTCTTGATGGTAGCATACGATATTCTGCCTCCTTTGCTAATGTACTCTCCCTTTTCTCTTGGGATATTGGCATGATGGATAACCATGGGAAATCCACTATAACCTTAGCCCACACTTCCATCCAGGAGTCTAGAGGTGATCTAAAGAGGTTACTAGAGCCACCACTTAGGGCAATTAGATTTCTTGCAGATCTATTGCTTAATTCATGAACAAAACCCGGAGATAGACTGAAGCAGCATTGATCTACTTTGCATTTGTATAACAAATGCAGTTCGAAGGCTAGCTGGCTTGACGTTAGGCTCTGTTTGTAAGTTTATAAAAGAAACAAGGATAGATAGGCTAACAAGTAATCTATTCTCTCCCCAGTGGAGTCACCATTTTCTTACTGGGAATAGTGTCCATTTGGATGCTGCTATTCCCACTAAGATGGGTGGCTATCTTAGAAACAAACAATCAAAGTCTACTATTGTTTTCTTTTATGAAAATAGACAAGAGGAGAACCAAGAAGACCAACCTGAGTCTTGCACTTGATTTCCTCTCCTTCTTGATAGAGCTTTGCCACTTCTTCTTCATCTGCCCAGCTTCAAAAAGAACCTATGGAATCACAACAACATACTACTATCGAAGAAAAAAAGATATAAATTCATAAATAACACAGGATCAGATGTATTTTAACCATATAAATGCATATATAAACAAATACAAAAGAATATGGAAGAAAACAAGAATAGCTTTATTAAGATAAAAAGTAGCAAGAGGATTACAACCATATGCTTTGACCCAGCATCATCCTCTAGTTAGGAAGCCCTTCTTCACCTCAAGCAAAGCTTAGATCACCCAACACTATGAATGTACACCAGAAAACCAACAACACTTCTTTATAAGATACAAAATTCCAGCCTCTGGATCTCTGTGATGAGGGATCCATATATAGATGATTACAGAAAGGTGAGTCATCTTCTGGGATCTTGATTAGTGTCCTCTCTCTGATAGTTCCCGCATCCACTTGGAGAATGATGATCTCTTACTCATCCCTGGTCGAAAATACAGACGCAAGTGTTAGAGGGGAAGCTTCTGGAAGATTCCATGATCTTCCACCTCGCCTTTTTGTCCCTGCCATTTGTCCATTCCTCACCATCACACCCTACAGAGGAGAAATTTAGTATGCATCACACCTTGTACATTGGGAAGGTGATATGCATCGCACCCTCTGCATTGAGCTTTTAGTATGGTCCAATTTTGACCATTTATGAGCAGTTTTCAGTGGAGAACTTCTGGGAGATGATGTAATCAGTTGACCTTGTTCTTTTAGGTAGTGAAGCAATAATTTTAGGGACCTAGGAGCCCTCAGTTTATGGACATTTGTGATTGGGGTTGAAGTGCCCAAAAATGTCTATAACACTTAGGATTTATTTCCTCAAGTAGATTATGTATGCCTTCCCAGGTGAAAATACCCACATTTCTGTTGCATGCGGTGTCTGTGTATAAGGGTTCCATTTCTTTATCTTCAGACATCAGAGCCTCGCCTATCTTCACCGTAGTTTCCTGTACACTGCTTTGTATAACCTTTTGTCCTTCGTTCCTGCAGTTTACAAGTGAGGTGAGAGTAATGATAATAAATAATGACGAGAATGCTTTGACTGCTGAAGACATGTAAAAATATGCCATCTTACATGAACTGGCTCTTCGATAAACTCAAAACTATATTTCATTAACAACTGGAAACTACTTCATTAATGAGCATTAAAGCACATAACTAGTCTCATTTAATGGAAACACTTTTTCTTGAATAATGAACCAGAAAAAGTTGCGATGGGACGATTTTGCGATTTGCTTTGCAATATCGCAGATCGCTGCATCGCATAATTGCAGTATTGCATGGTCGCAATATCGGATAATCGCAACATTGCAGGGTCGCAATATCACATGGTCGCAACATCGCATAATCGCAACATCACAAAATCATAATATATGCATGTTTTGTGTTAAGCAGTTTCTTGCGAGGCGCGATTTTACGATATGCGCTCTCGCATATCGGCATTTTCTACGGTTTTTTATTATAAGTGTGCTTCTAAGACTTTGCGATGCGATATATGTTTATCCTTATGCAATTTCACATCACATTCTCGCGATTTTAGAGTTTAGCTTGTAAGTAGGCATGCCGTTATCTTTTCTGCAATATCCTTTAAGGAGTGATTTTGTCTTCCCTCATCACAAAACTTAAGTTTTTTAGATTTCGCAAAGGTCTTTTCTTCAGTTTATGATGGTAAGTTTTATTGGAAAGGAAATACAATCACTAATTGATTTTTTTGAATTTCTAGCTAAGGGTCCCCACTTATTTAGTATTAGTCATAACACTAAATAAAAAGGGGGGTTGTTGGTGGCCATAACACACCCATAAATCACAATGTTTCTTCCCAACAAATTGTATAAAGTTTTAGTTTGAACTCCCCCAAAAAAAACAATGATCTTCAAATAATTTTGTAGCTTTCTCTTTCAAGCATAGTGTGTACACCTACACAACACTTATCGTTTTTGTAGATATAATGTTTCTAGGTATCTTTGGAATTTATAGAATCCTAGGGAGTGTTATAATCCTTTCATCCTTGAACAACAACTTGAATTTTATCATCTTGTGATTCTGACTATTGAGTGTATTGGGAAAACACATCTCTGCCATAAATTTTATAATCGTAAAACCATTCTTACTGAGGACCCATATGAAACAAATACCCAAATCAATGAATTGTACATCATGATCTACATGTGTTCTTGAAGAAGCCAGGTATACGTCCACCTGTCCCTCTAATGAGGACATTTGTTCTATGAAAGCAGCATCATCATATCCCTTCCATTTATTGACACTTTATCTACAATCCTTCTTGTAGTTCCCAAATTTAACACGTTTATTGGATATATATATATATATATATATATCATTTGAGGAATTACTTTCATTTATATCCATGGAATATCCTATTATATATATAAGGAATTCATGCATTTACTATCCATGGTTTTCCACCTCATTTCTTCATTTAAAAAGGATGACATCACAATATATAACTTTAGAATGGTTACATTAATACCAATAGTTACAACTAGACTATCCCATGGATTTTGAAAAGACGATAGTAAAGTAATGCATTTTTCTTGATCTAAAATTTTAATATCAATAGACAACAACCTACTTCCCACAATATTCAAGTAATTTATATGGCCTACTACCATGCCTTTGCCATACATATTCATTCAAAGGAAAAACTTGTTTACCAAGCACCTAGAAATATACAAATTCCCAAACTTATCCCATAATGATTTATAAATTTCTATCATTATTCTACTAGAACAATTTGTTACAAAAAAATCTTATAATATAGATTATGAAGATTAACTTATCCTTATAACCCATATTAAATAATTACTAGTTTTTCTTGAATTTTATGAAATAATTGTAATATGAAAAAGAAAGAAAAATAATAAGTATACACCATCCACACAAATTAAAACATGATTTATCATGTGAAACTCAATGTGAGAGACAACCCATCTAGAAGGTGATCCCTATGCTTTGCTCTTTTTTCTTTGATTATAAAATTTTCATGTAAAGGAATGGGAACTCGTTTTGGAGTTAAATTTGACATTGTCTCCTAAATGCTTACTACATAATCCTCCTCCTCCTCCTTTATTATGCTCACAAAATACCACTCTCAATTTGTTTTCCTAGCTATGGAATAACATACAATGCTAAAGAATGGAATTATATCTCATCCTATAGGACTATCATTTAAGATTGCTTGATAGAGACCTAAGATTATGCTTTTGAATTCTTCAACCCTCAATCATGATAAGTTATTTTACCTTCTATAAATTTCACATATGACTAACCCTACAAGTTTGAGAAATGGGGGATAACATGTCATCCACTTGTACCAAGGTGATCAATTAGATAGATCGACTTGTGAGAGGCTTAAAATTTGCATATAAATTCTTACATTTTTTGGAAAGGTATTCATTTCTAGAATATTTCGAGTGACCTTTTGGGAATTTTTTGACTATATAATATTTTTTGAGCCTAAAATTGTCTCCAACTGGTTTCAAATAGTTCCCAGCCCATATTTTTCAAATTGATACCTACCACTAAAATTCCTGTGTAAATTAATTCTCCATTTCTCTCCACCTATAAAGTACTAAGATATATGATAAATTGAATTTTCATGTGAAATTTATTAATATTCATATTGGAAAAGGATAATACATTACATCCCCTAATATATTTTGAAATTTCTCTTAATTATAGTTTAAGTAAAAGAAAAATGAAATTCTGGTGAGTTATTTAAGGTTATAGTTATACACATCTCTAAATTTTAACTTGAATGCAACGTTATGGAGAAATTAGAAAATATTAAAGTAATCCAAAGTCTTGCACGTTATAGAGAAATTAAAAAATATTAAAGTAATCTCAAGTCTTGCGTGTGAGGTGCCCCAATCGAATATGGTATTATGATTGCTATATAAAGTATGGGAAAATGTGTGCCTTGTCACCTAGACATGGGTGTAACATCTTATATGATTTATACAATGAAAAAACTAAATGATAGGTATAAATTATTTAAATTTATGTTTACCAAATATTTGTTAATTACAAAATTAAATATATGTCTTGGTAATCTTGTCCAATAAATTATTTGGAAAAGGATCATTTATCTGGCATATAAAATATGTTTGCAATGAAAGCATTGATGTGAACAATGGGGTTGGAACCAAAAAGTCGAAACTCACAAGGTGTAATGCATAACATTAACACCCAAAAATTGAAACCAAAATGTTATGTTTTCCATAACACAACTATATTATGCATTCCATGTGTCTAGAACAACTTTTACACATTCATTTCACCAAAACCAAGTTATTTTCACTTTCATTCCATTATAAACCCATAAATAAAAGAAAATAATTAATAACAAAACAATGTTTAGCGCCTTTTTTTTGGTAAATATTCATATTTTATTATTATAACCTTATCAAAGGTAAGAACTATTTTTCTTATAAATTCAAGAGTTTTCCCAATTTCTAAATCATTATTGAGAATAAAAAAATGTTATCTGACTCCAACCAATCAATCCACCCAATGTGCTTATGGAGACCATTTGGTTTCTCTCACCAACATTTTCAACCATAAAACGGATGGGAGCTAAGTTTCAATCACATACTCAAGAATCCAAAGAGTTCTCCCAAGGAGGAGTCTAAGGAGACAATATACTCCAATGTTTTTTCTCAGTATGTTGTAAAAGGAATATCTTATTCATTCTTTCATATTGTTACTCTATTCTTGTTTATTTTTGTAATTTTATCTTTGTTTTAAAGGTTGGAGATAACATATGTTTTATAATGGATCATTTAGCTTAAAGCTAAGGTTTCTCCTTTTATTCCTAATATTTTTCTGTGATCTAGCAGAACCTCTAGATTAGGGTATTTTTCTAACCCTTGTTATAAAATTTAGAGAGCACATGGTATATAATTGATGTGTCTTGAAGGCCCTTCAATTGGTGGTATAACATCATCATACACTCACTCTAGCTGGTAAGCTAACACAAATAACATATGTTGAATTTGACTACATGTAATGGAAAATATTCTATTACTGATGGCATGAATCTTATCTCCAAGCTAAGGTCACTAAGGGAGGGAGTTTTTAGGAATTTTCTTAGGTGAAAACAACCTTCTCGATAGGGATATGCTTGGTTATTGCTCGATCATGAGAAAATCCAAGAGTAACACCATGGAAAATACCAATGTCAAAATAATTGATATGGCAAACCATAATAAACTCTACGAATAATTTATGAAGAAATTACATGAGAAACTCTCTCTCTTAAAGGAGGTTTCTCAAATACAATAAACCACCCATACATTTAATGTTATTTCCATCGTAGGACTGTAAAATGATCCACGCAAGCATGTTTCTTTCTCAAATGAGTGAATTGATTTTTTCTTAGGTCAATCAACAATTAAACAATCATATATTTGGTTATATGTGAAATTTTATCCATTCACACTAATACTAGTTAATTAATATTTTTTCATTCTAACCATATATTTAGATATATTAAATAATTAACCATAACCATAATTAACATAAACAAAACAAGAAAGCAAAAACATTATCAAATAAAATCCCCATTAAAATATCAGATAACTCCTCAACATTCCTAAATTCATCAATCAAATTTATAATAATAACTCATTCTTGTATATATATACATAAATTAATCAATCAAATTTATAATAATAACCCGTTATCTATATATATATATATATATATAATTTGGATGAAAGTTTTACACATGTAATAACAACTATAATTAAAAATTAACAAAATAATATAAAATTCATTAATTTCACAAATATAAAATTCACTTTTTATGTGTGCAATTTAATTTGACACTTGCAATAATTAAGCACTCATTTTAAGAATTAACAGCTAAGTGCAAGAAGCTCTGATTAGGTGCAAGAACCAGTTTCTTGTCATAGGATATGAGTGCTCTGAACCCTGGAAGTTCGAGCCCTTGCATGAAGTAAAAAGCCTTTGGTAAAGACACCATTTATACCTCCTGCATAAACCTCTGTTCCTGCACTAGTGCAAGCAGATTGCGATAATGTAGGACAGATTAGTGCAAGAAGGAAATTTCTAAAGAAGAAGGTTTAATGGCTCATTCTATGAAACTGCCAAGTGTCTCTGCTAAAGAAAAACATAACACATACTAAGTAATTAAAAATTGATCAGTTGGAGTGATTGCCTTTTTGTTTTGATTCCTTTGCAAATGCTTTCTTTCTTGTTCCAGCACTAGATTACTTTGATGATTTAGTTACCTTTTACTCTTTCAATTTTGCAAGATTTTCTTTAAGAAAGTAGGAATTTCTATTAGGAAAATTCATACCATCTCTACCATTACCTGTGCTTCGTCTCTTAGTTTACGAAATCCCCTGGGTTGACAATTAAGTACTGAAGAGTTTGCTTAAGTGCAATTCCTGCACCCAACATATTGGCACCGTTTCTGGGGAGGCGATTTGATTTGGTAATAATTTTATGTTGATGCAATAGGGGTAAGTCTTCCTTTATCTTTTAATATTTTTTATGCAAGTTTGGTGAGCTTTATTTCAACCAATAACTTTTAAAATCAATTATCTTCAGATCCTAACCTATAATGTTATATCATTTTTGGGGTGTTGTAAGAACCCTTGTTACTAATATGTGTGTGGAGACAGGGACTGTCAATCAACCAGATGGACTTAAAGATGATAACAAGTATTAAAGTTCTCTCTCAAGCTCTATCAGCTACTCGGATCTTTATCTCTACCTCTCAGGAAGAATACTTGTTGAAAATAGTCAAGGACTTATCCATTTCTCCACCATCACAAGAGGATTTAGAAGTCTCTTTTGAGGAGATGAATGAATCATTAACTATAATCAATGAAGGATATCCATTGGAACCTGAGAACGAAAAATTTCTTGACATGTCTATCAGCAGATCCAGAATGTGATCAAGAGACTAATCACCCTAAGGAGGACAATCGACATGACAAGGAAGAAGAATATGTGCAGCATCAACCAAATCAATAAATGGACCAAGGATACCATCATTACATTGAACATTGGTTCCAAATAACTACTCAATCAAGGCAACATTATCCTCTTCTAAAACTCTTGTTGTGATATCATTTACATTCGTTGCTTTTTCATGCTCATGCACACTTTCAAGTTTTTATGATAAATTTGAGCATGAATATATATTTTCACCTGATCCACACATGGCTTCATTGGAAGTACTTATATACATAAAAGGAAGTCTCCCGCCTCTTAGGTAAAGTAGGGTAGGTGAATAAAGTTGTTAATATGCTATTAGGGTTTTTGATTTTTAAAGTGTAGTCACTAAAACTACTTTTGATCTGCATTGGTCGTTAACATACACATCTATGAAACATCTTTTTGAGTATGATTCACTCTAATAGCTCATGATTTTTCAAAGTAACCATGACTAATCACTCTAAGAAGTTGTCATATGATATATATGATTTCAGTTTCCCTTAGAAGGTACTATTGGAAACCGCCTATGGAGCACCACTCTTGCTAAGATCAGAATAGGATATTCATGAGAACACTAGCATTCTTAATTCAAGGAGTCGTTTAGTCATTATCTGGGATATCTTTAATAAGTATTTGGGGTAGAGGAACTAGTCAGTAATGATTAGTCATTAAAAGCTTCTCACGCCATCCCATATTCTTAAGGAGTAGATATGTCTCCCCACTTAGTAAGTAACATATTAGGTTAATCATAATCAAAGTATACAAAACATTTAGGGGAGGATAGGAGGTCTCGTGATGAGCTGACCTACCACGATCATGAGACCTAGCATGCATGACATTACTACTTTTGGTCACCAAGCCAGAGTAATGGCTTTCAAGTTAAAAGTTGGAAGACAGGAGGTCTCATCACGAGCTGACCTGTTCATCCATGTTACTTCTTGTGAGTGGCACTGCCATTAGTTGGTTACCAAGCCAGAATAGTGGCCTTCATCTAGAATGAAAATAAGATAACTTTGAATCCATGCCTAGTAAGTAGGACACAGAAATTTCGATCGATCAAAAGACACCCCTGTCGAGGTTATGGACACCTGTGGGTAGCAAGGCTATGTCTGTGGTTTAAAGTTAATTGCATACTATGATTTGCTTGGCTATCTTTCTCTTCCCCTAAACTTATCCTTTTTTTGGACAATGGTTTTAAAGACGATTTGAACATGATGCTTTGAGTTATATCTTTTCAGGAATATTAAAGGATGTGGTACCCTTAGTAAAGGTTATTCTTTGTTCTATATTAAGATGAAATTTAGTTTGAATCCAGATGACAACAGAATTTAGAGTGTTCAATAAAGAGGTTGCTAATTGGTATCATAACTCATTTTGACTTTCATGGTATTTAGAGTGATGAATTACTCAATGATGACTGCTCACAAGATGGTGGTTGGCAACAATGTGTATTGATGGTGGTTGCCTCTAAATATGCACTCAATAATCTAGGTACAAGATTGCTATAGTAGGTGCATGAACTTGTGGTAGTTATTTTGAGATTGCACCTTTTCAACAAAATTTGATTTTCATTATAAGACTTTGGGTAGAAAGAAAACAAGGAATTCATTTGGGACAAGGTAACAAGTATGTATCATACTCTTTTGTCTATAATTTCTACTTTTTGTACCTAATCTTGTTGCATTCTTACAATTGATATTTTCATTAGAACTGTAACGTGGTTAGCAGGTAGACCTTCTAGAAAATTTTATGCCTTTCTCCATATCCCATTTTCGTAATTCCCAATCAGTTTTCTTCTTCAATCCCAAAATGATTACCTTCCCATCTGTCTCATAAATCTCACTTTACCCCTTGAATTTGTTTCCTATCCCACTTCTGTTTATGCCCTCTTGATGGTACTGATCCTAGAATCCCTGTAATAAACTTCCTTCCCATTCAGAATTTTTCCCTTTTCCCACTTCTTAGTTCCCCATGAACTTATTGCAGGATCTACTAGAGAAAGAGAAAAAGGATATGCTCAAAAGCATCAAATAAATTGCGAATCAAAACTTCCGTAAGATTGAGGAAGTCATGTTAAAGTCTAGCCCACGTTTTACCAAAATTCCCTGTTTTTTTAGTAGATTTTATGCTTGCACCAGTGCAGTGACGTTGTAGTATATAGTAGTGCAAGCAGAAAACTGCCAGCAAAGTAGCGCAGTTTAGGAGGTGTAAGTAGAGCAGTGCAAGCACGCAACATCCTTGCAATTTGGTATTTTTATTGTAGTCCTTGTGATAGATTTTCTTGAAATTAGTATAAATAATCAAAGAGTCCAACAAACACTCTGTTCTTGAAACAATCTTTATTTAGCGTAGGAAATGCCATCACATAGAATTGCAGGAAATACCATTACGAATGCCCATAAAATTTTTTAATCTTGCTTTTTGCAAGGGAGCAACAATGCAACAATTGATTTCCTTGCATGAGGACATGCAATAAGGTCAGCATGGGGGGACGTTGGGCCTCTGTTTTTCCTTGCTTTATATCACCTTTTACTCGAAATCACTCATGCTTTTGTTTAGCTTGACTAGTCATTGTCATAGTTTTGTGCATTCTCAGAGATAATAAGTAAGTATTTGCTATTCCTTTGTTTTAGTGATATTTAAACATTAAAGGCATATTTAATAATAGTTTGTGTGTTAACAAGTTTACAAAGTTGGTTATATGCCTATTCTAATAGAGGTGAAGTTCCTGCACCACACACTCTTGCACTAGTACCGATAGGATTCTTGCACCACACATTCCTGCACCAGTTCATATTTTACAACTTCCACCCAAATTAGCAGCAGTTTCCTGAAATCTAATTTACTCCTCGATTTCCATGCTAATCGTTACGAATCTCAAAATTCTGAAACAGGGGTTTTTTTTCCTAGTATAGGAAATTGAGTAAGACGTGGGCCATTTTCCAAAACGCATAATAGTTGAGGAGATACAAATAGGTCTTTGGAGGTAGTTTTTTAAAAATAGCAATTTTTCCATAAATCTAGAAAACACCCATATTTGGAAAATTTGTAAAAACTCTAATTTTTTAATAGGGGAATGGTTGTACTGATATTCTATTTAATTAGAATTAGTTGGGATTAAATCCCCATGATTGTTTACAAAGGATACAATTAATTATCATGTAAACATATTATAAAAGGAGGAATGATTATGCACGTAGGGGGAGAGGCAGTAATAGGATTGTGTTTCTAAACAGGAGACTGTACCTTTTGTTATCGCCCAAATCTGGGCTAGACTCTGTATTTCATGATGTACTTTGTCTTTGTGAATTAATCGGAATAAGGAGCTCCACCTCATGCTTTTCGAATCTTATTTGTTCCTTTAAACAAATGAGTCTGATCTGAGTTACTGAGTAGCGTTTTTATTTAAAAGGGAAATGCACTAGTTGGCTAGGGCCCAGCCAACCCAACATGTTTACCCCATTTCATTTCCCTGTAATTTGTGTTTACATTGTCAAGTGTGATTTAATTTCTAGCACATGCATTCCTGTCTGAGTGAAAGCGGATCCGTTGTGTGAAGTGGATAAATTTCCTTTTCTTGCAATTTCTTTTCCCGCACTTGATTTTAGATTGGTATTCCCCACCTGGTCCAAGCAGGAGAAATGAACTTGCACCAGTGCATGTTGGTATGTTATTTCCTTTCCTGCAATTTCGTTTGATTGGTTCTCCCCGCCTGGCCCAAGCAGGGGAAATGAACCTACACCAGTGCACGTTGGTGTAATATTTCCTTTCCTGCAATTCTATCTGATTAGTTTTCCCCACTTGGTCCAAGCAGGAGAAATGAACCTGCACCAATGCACGTTGGTGTGTTGCAGCAAGAATATTTAGCTTACTTTCCACAATCTTATTTTGTTTCGTTAAATGCTTATGATAGGATAAATGTATATTGATTATTTCTTCATTATTGCATTCTGTTAATATCAGTAACATTCACTTTTTATGTGTGCAATTTAATTTGACACTTGCAATAATTAAGCAGTCATTTTAAGAATTAATAGCTAAGTGCAGGAAGCTCTGATCAAGTGCAAGAACCAGTTTCTTTTCATAGGATCTGAGTGCTCTGAACCTTGGAAGTTCGAGCCCTTGCATGAAGTAAAAGCCTTTGGTAAAGACACCATTATACCTCTTGCATAAACCTTTGTTCCTGCATTAGTGCAAGAAGACTACGATAGTGTAGGACAGATTAGTGCAAGAAGGAAATATCTAAAGAAGCAGGTTTAAGGGCCCATTCTACGAGACTGCCAAGTGTCTCTGCTAAAGAAAAACATAACACATACTCAGTAATTAAAAAATGATCAGTTGGAGTGATTGCCCTTTTACTTTTATTCCTTTGCAAATGCATTCTTTCTTGTTCGAGCAGTAGATGACTTTTATGATTTAGTTATCTTTTACTCTTTTGATTCTACAATATTTTCTTGAAGAAAGCAGGAATTTCTATCGGAAAAATTCATACCATCTCTAGCGTTGCCTGTGCTTCATCTCTAAGTTTACGAATCCCCCGGGTTGACAATTAAGTGTTGACGAGTTTGCTTAAGTGCAATTCCTTCACCCAATAGTACTCCCTATGCTAGGATAACCTCCATTGATCTGGGATCAATGATACTAATCTAGGATCATTGAGAGTGGTTCACACTCTGAGACTGACTTCAGGTCAGTGGAGGATGGTATGATACATCCTCAATCATTTCTTCTTCTTCATAGTTCAAGTAGAGCAAAGTAGAGCAGAGCAGAGTGGGGTCATGTTGTACATGATAGTGCATTTGATGGATGGATAGCAACGATGGTCTGATGGATTGCACATGAAGTTCTCCCTAGTTGAGAGGGAATGTTAAAATTGGAAACTAGGGCCAAACTCCATGTGGATCACCTTATTTATGGCTTCTGATATTTTTCCTAGATTCCTCTCATCGAGAGGTGTAGGATTGGTCTGAAGATCATCCAATTCCGATATGTATTTATGGAGATATGAATTTATTTTGATTATGGACAAATTGTCAAGGTCAACCAATAGACTTATGTAGGCTCAGAAGCCTAACAATAATGTCTATTCAACCTCAGCATTTGCATATAAATACAAGGAGCATTCTCCTCATTTGGACAATTCAATTCACTCATCTTCTCTCTCTCTCTCCTATGCATAAAAGGAGCCTCTCTCTTTCTCTCACATGTGTGGCTAGAAGGAAGATGTCCTAGGGCTAGGAAGACGCAGAAAGAAGGATGCTAGGACAACAGGTCATCTCTTTGACCAAAATTGACCAAGTGTTGACCTTCCAGAAGTTCAGATTGGGTGTGGTTGCCTCTCCTAGGCAGGCCACAATTTTTGGCATGAAAATTGAGGTGATCTGACCTCTGGTTTGACCAATGTTGATTGCCCTAGTTTAGCGCTACAAATTGACTTCAAAAATATGCAAATTGACTAAACTTTTGGGGTTGTTCAAGGGTTGTTTCTTCAGGCTGTTGGACGACAAGTGGACCAGAAATTGACCAAGTATTGTAGAGGTCAATTTCAACTAGTTTGACCATGTTTGACTTTGCTAGTTTAGGGTTTGTTGCTACTTATATAAAATTACAGAATTCATATTTTGTATTATTTCTCTCTGCTGAACTATTAAGGATAAAAGCAGATTTGATAAAAGGGTTTCCCCTCATTGGGGTTTGTCCCTGGCTAGCCACCACATCTTGTGTCTCTTGTCTTGGCTTGTTTTCTATTAATCATTTAATGTTCTATTTTCACTTTACTTAATGTATATGTGATTTCTAATATGTGGATAATAAGAAGAAAAATAAGTAAACTACTCTAAGCATAGAACATACCATAATTTAACAGAAATAGAAAACCATTAGGCAAAAAATTTGTGTGTTGCCACCAAAAGTGGACCAAAATTCTTCCCAATTTTTATTTTTTTTGGATTGGGGTGTTGGGCTCGGGGGAGGATTGGGGGTTCCACCCTTGTGACCCCCTAAATCCATGTATATAGCATGTGGGGATAATTGTGCAATGAACATAACATGCACCCAACATTCTCCCACTTGTTATTTCCTTTGGTACAAGGTACCCCAATATTACATGATCAACCTTCCAAATAAATGATTCCCATTTTTTATCTACACTAAGAAAACTTCTTAGTGCTACTAAATGTTGTGAATGTCTCTACAACATTCTTCAAAGCGTCCACCTTCACCAACAACACTTTGTTGTTTTCAGCCATGTCTCTCACAAACTAATATTTAGTATCCATATGCTTTGACTTAGAATGATACTCTAGGTTCCTTGGTAGAAATATTGCACCTAAACTATCACAATCTAACTTGACATATTTCTCTACAATCCTCAAACCTAAACAAAATATATGTGGCCATATGACATCCCTACTTGCATTAGTTGATTCCATGTGTTCAACCTTTGTAGTTAATAGTGCAACTAAGTACTTTTGTTTAACTCATCCAATTGATTGTTCCTTCAAATAGGTTAAACACATAACCACTTGTATATATTTTACAACCCAAATCTCTAACCTAGTAAGCATAAAAAAAATCATATATTTCCAACACTCTTTCTACTCCAAGTCTTACTTGGTAGAAAAATCCATAATTTGTAGTGCCACACAAATACCTAAAAACCTTCATTATGTCTTTCAAAATATCTTTGCCTTGTTTTGACATATACTTTCTTAAAGATCCCACTACATATACAATGTTTGGTCTAGTGAAAATTGCTATATGCATTGACTTACCAAAAGCACTAACATAGGGAGCACAAGACATGTCCTCTTCCTCTTTATGTGTCTTGGGATGCTAATCTATAGATAACTTTACACCTATAATATTAAGGACCTTGATCAGTTTATAGTCTTTCTTATTAAACATCTATAATACCATTTCAAAAATATTTCCTTTCATCCAACTATCATTTCCTATTTTCTTCATTTACTTTAATTTCCACCTCTAAAATAAAAATTTGTAGCACTAATATCTTTCATGTCAAATCTAGAGGAGAACTGAGTTTGATATCCTTGATGATTTCCTTGCTTCCAATCAACAACTTATCATGTACATATAATAGCACATAAATAAAATCATCACCAACTAAATTGAATTGCATATTGTTATCAAATTTTCCTCTTATGAAACCAAGTACCAATATATAAGTATCAAACATTTGATGCCACATCCTTAGAGATTGTTTTAACACACACTAGGACTTTGTTACCTTCCAAACTAGCTCTTTCTTTCAATTCATTACAAAATTGTTCTTTCATGTAGATTTATTCTTAAATATCCCCATGCAGGAATGTTGACTTTACATCCATCTACTCTACTTTATGATAAAAAACAACAATAGACAAAAGGAAATCTAACATGAGTTAATTTAGCAATAGGAGAAACAAATTCACCAAAATCATTTCCCTCTACTTTGGAATATCAATTTTATATTAAGTGAGTTTTATATTTCTTCACTTTTCTTATTTATTCAACTTATTATTAACACCAATTTCCTACCTACAAGCTTTCTTCTAGTTAGCCACTCCAATAGAGTCTAATTAGCATTCTTATCCAAGGTTGGCAGTTTTTGACCTTGGCTTTCTTTTAGATTTTACCATCCTCCAAATCCACTACCTCTCTAACAACCTTGGAATCATTATCAAGAATAAATAAAGAAAAAATAGAATTAAAATCAAGTGGAATATGCATCTTTATATGCCTTCCTTCTCCAACTCATCAATACTAGAGTATGGGGTTCTTCTTGTTCTAGTTCTTGTTCCTAATTTGAGTCATATTCTTCATCCTCTAACTCAATCTCTCTTAACTTTGGTTATTTTTCTATTAGTAAGACCTCTTCTTTAGGAACATCTTTAATCTCCCTAAAGACAACACCTTGACTATAAATAGTCAACTTAGTTTGGGTTCTAAAATTTATTCCTTTTATAACCAATAAAGGTACACATTTTAGTCTTATTTTGGAACATGTACATAAGCATCACAACAAACAATTATGCCATGTTTAAAATAGGGTTTTTTATCAATCCATTCTTTATCAAAGTTTTGTAAACTAATGTTGATGATGGTTATCAATTTACTAGGTACTGTGTAGTATCTAATGCCTTTCAAGTTTCCCAAAATTTCTATCCTAATCAAGAACCATTGAGTGCTCTTTTCCTTTTCCATAAACATCCCATTCATGCTTTATACAACCCCATTATGTTGAGGTGTGTATTGGGTAGTATTCTTCCTGAACATATATAGTACACTTCTTACATAACTTCTCAATTTGTTTCTCCTAGAAATCTCCTCCATTATTAATTTTCAACACCTTTACTCCTTTTGATTCTCCACACGATCCTTAAATTCTTCAAAATTTTCCAAATAAATTAGATTTATTTTAGAGGAAATAAATCCACCCTCATTAATAACATAATTGTTACACCCATAAATCAAAATTGTTCTTCCCAACAAATTGTATAAAGTTTTAGTTTGAACTCCCCCAAAAAAAAACATTGATCTTCGAATAATTTTGTAGCTTTCTATTTCAAGCATAGTGTGTACACCTACACAACACTTATTGCTTTTGTAGATATAATGTTTCTAGGTATCTTTGGAATTTATAGAATCCTAGGGAGTGTTATAATCCTTTCATCCTTGAACAACAACTTGAATTTTATCATCTTGTGATTCTGACTATTGAGTGTATTGGGAAAACACACCTTTTCCATAAATTTTATAATCGTAAAACCACTCTCAGTGAGGACTCATATGAAACAAACACCTGAATCAATCAATTGTACATGATGATCTACATGTGTTCTTGAAGAAGCCAGGTATACGTCCACCTATCCCTCTAAGGAGGACATTTGTTCTATGAAAGCAGTATCATCATATCCCTTACGTTGACTATCCATGGGTTTCCACCTCATTTCTTGCTTTAAAAAGGATGACATCACAATATCTAACTTTAGAATGGTTACATTACTACCAATAGTTACAACTAGACTATCCCATGGATTTTGAAAAGAAGATAGTAAAGTAATGCATTTTTCTTGATCTAAAATTTTAATATCAATAGACAACAACCTACTTGCCACAATATTGAAGTAATTTATATGGCCTACTACCATGCCTTAGCCATACGTACTCATTGAAAGGAAAAACTT
Source organism: Pinus taeda (assembly GCA_000404065.3). Lineage (NCBI taxonomy): Eukaryota > Viridiplantae > Streptophyta > Pinopsida > Pinales > Pinaceae > Pinus > Pinus taeda. Next base: position 157,099 of record APFE030864155.1, on the reverse strand, counting down.
GTTTACCAAGCACCTAGACATATACAAATTTCCAAACTTATCCCATAATGATTTATAAATTGCTATCATTATTCTATTAGAACAATTTGTTACGAAAAAATCTTATAATATAGATTATGAATATTAACTTATCCTTATAACCCATATTAAATAATTACTAGTTTTTCTTGAATTTCATGAAATAATTATAATATGAAAAGAAAGAAAACTAATAAGTATACACCATCCACAGAAATTAAAACATGATTTATCTTGTGAAACTCAATTTGAGAGACAACCAATCTAGAAGGTGATCCCTATGCTTTTCTCTTTTTTCTTTGATTATAAAATTTTCATGTAAAGGAATGGGAACTCGTTTTGGAGTTAAATTTGACATTATCTCCTAAATGCTTACTACATAATCCTCCTCCTCCTCCTTTATTATGCTCACAAAATACCACTCTCAATTTGTTTTCCTAGCTATGGAATAACATACAATGCTAAATAATGGAATTATATCTCATCCTATAGGACTATCATTTAACATTGCTTGATAGAGACCTAAGATTATGCTTTTGAATTCTTCAACCCTCAATCATGATAAGTTATTTTACCTTCTATAAATTTCACATATGACTAACCCTACAAGTTTGAGAAATGGGGGATAACATGTCATCCACTTGTACCAAGGTGATCAACTAGATAGATCGACTTGTGAGAGGCTTAAATTTTGCATACAATCTTATATTGAGATGATTCTTACATTTTTGGAAAGGTATTCATTTCTAGAATATTTTCGAGTGACATTTTGGGAGTTTTTTTACTATATAATATTGTTTGAGCCTAAAATTGTCTCCAACTAGTTTCAAATAATTCCCAACCCAAATTTTTCAAATTGATACCTACCACTAAAATGCCTGTGTAAATTGATTCTCCAATTTTCTCCACCTATAAAGTACGGAGATATATGATAAATTGAATGTGCATATGAAATTTATTAATATTCATATTGGAAAAGGATAATACATTACATCCCCTAATATATTTTGAAATTTCTCTTAATTATAGTTTAAGTAAAAGAAAAATGAAATTCTGATGAGTTATTTAAGGTTATAGTTATACACATCTCTAAATTTTAACTTGAATGCAACGTTATGGAGAAATTAATTTTTTTTAAAGTAATCCAAAGTCTTGCGTGTGAGGTCCCCAATCGAATATGGTATTATGATTGCTACATAAAGTATGGGAAAATGTGTGCCTTGTCACCTAGACATGGGTGTAACATCTTATAGGATTTATACCATGCCAAAATTAAATGATAGGTATAAATTATTTAAATTTATATTTACCAAATATTTGTCAATAACAAAATTAAATATATGTTCTGGTAATCTCGTCCAATAAATTATTTCGAAAAGGATCATTTATTAGGCATATAAAGTATGTTTGAACTTTGCAATGAAAGAATTGATGTGAACAATGGGGTTGGAACCAAAAAGTCGAACCTAGCGAGGTTTAATGCATAATGTTAACACCCAAAAGTTGATCGCCTAAACCAAAATGTTATGTTTTCCATAACACAACTATATTATGCATTCAATGTGTCTAGAACAACTTTTACACATTCATTTCATGAAAACCAAGTTATTTTCACTTTCATTCCATTATAAACCCATAAATAAAAGAAAATAATTAATAAAAAATAATGGTTAACGTTTCTTGGTCAAATATTCATATTTTATTATTTTAACCTTATCAAAGGTAAGAAATATTTTTCTTATAAATTCAAGAGTTTTCCCAATTTCTAAATCATTATTGAGAATAAACAAGTATTATCTAATTCCAACCAATCAATCCACCGAATGCGCTTATGGAGACCATTTGGTTTCTCTCACGAATATTTTCAACCATAAAAAAGATGGGAGCTAAGCTTCAATCACATACTCAAGAATGTAAAGAGTTCTCCCAAGGAGGAGTCCAAGGAGACCATATACTCCAAGGTTTTCTCTTAGTATGTTCTAAAAAGAGTATCTGGTTCATTCTTTCATATTGTTTGCTCTATTCTTGTTTATTTTTGTAATTTTATCTTTGTCTTAAAGGTTGGAGATAACATATGTTTTAGAATGGATCATTTAGCTTAAAGCTAAGGCTTCTCCTTTTATTCCTAATAATTTTTTGTGATCTAGGAGAACCTTTAGATTAGTGTATTTTTCTAACCCTTGTTATAAAATTTAGAGAGCACATGGTATATAATTGATGTGTCTTGAAGGCCCTTCAGTTGGTGGTATAACATCATCATACACTTGGTCTAGATGGTAAGCTAACACAAATGACATATGTTGAATTTGACTACATGTAATGGAAAATATTCTATTACTAATGGCATGAATCTTATCTCCAAGCTAAGGTCGCTAAATGAGGGATTTGTTAGGAATTTGCTTAGGTGCAAACAACCTTCTCAATAGGGCTATACTTGGTTATTGCTCAATCCTCAGAAAATCCAAGAGTAACACCATGGAAAATACCAATGTCAAAATAATTGATATGGAAAACCATAATAAACTCTACGAATAATTTATGAAGAAATTACATGAGAAACTCTCTCTATTAAAGGAGGTTTCTCAAATACAATAAACCACCCATACATTTAATGTTATTTCCATCGTAAGACTGTAAAATGATCCACGCGAACATGTTTTTTTCTCAAATGAGAGAATTGATTTTTTCTTAGGTCAATGAACAATTAAACAATCATATATTTGGTTATATGCGAAATTTGATCCATCCTCACTAATACTAGTTAATTAATATTTTCTCATTCTAACCATATATTTAGATATATTAAATAATTAACCATAATCATAATTAACATAAACAAAACAAGAAAGCAAAAACATTATCAAATAAAATCCCCATTAAAATATGAGATAGCTCCTCAACATTCCTAAATTCATCGATCAAATTTATTATAATAACTCATTCTTTTATATATATATAAAAGAGTTCATCAATAAATTTATAATATAACTCGTTAATATATTATATATAAAATTGGGATGAAAGTTTTACTCATGTAATAACAACTATAATTAAAAATTAACAAAATAATATAAAATTCACTAATTTCACAAATATAAAGGTTACCCATTAAATAAAACTTATATGAGAGTTCTTTTTGCAATATGTAAATAGGCAATAATTTCAATGTTCCCCCTGCGTTTCTATTGCATGAGCGCTTTGGAAAACAAAGGTGAGAGCTATTTAGATAATAACAATAACACATGTATGTTTTCTAAGATACATATATTATTATAGACAACGATGTAAGTTCTTATTTGCACTCATCATTGAGGAAGGAGAATATAAAATAAATTTAAAGAATGCAAACATATTGATTTTCTGAGACACGTGAGTTCACTTTTCATTGTAGTGAAAAGGAAAGAAAAATTGTATACAGCAGGTTTGTAGAATTTAAGAACCGAAAAAGAACTTAATCGAAATACTCGATTTTACGAGCTTTGACTTTGGTCTATGATATTCTCTATGATTTTTTCATGCCTATGATTACTTCTAGAAAATGGTGATGGGATAACTGACATGTCTCTGCTGCCATCAATAATTGTTGTAAAATATTCATTTTCACTATTTCTCATGAATTAGCCTACGTTGAAATTACCAACCACAAATCAATCAAACCTTTTATATATTTTCTTTTTTATAGTAATTAAGATCATTATTAACATTTCAACCACTCAGTCCACGTGATCGATGTGAAAAACCAATAATTGAATGCATCATGTGCCTACATTCTCATGTTTCAATATGTAATATTTAGATTCTCGGATTTTGATAAAAGATGTTATATATATATATATATATATTCCACAAAATAACCACATTTGATATATTTTTTTTATTGGAGTTGTATAAGTATTTTATATTTGGAGGTTTAGGTGAGAATTCTATTAAATAATTTTGGTTGGATTACATTTTCATGATAGTTTAAATTTTGTTTTTAATATATTAATGTATTAGGTATATTGAAAAACTTTTAATATATTAGGATTGTTGACAGTTTATAAATATAAGTTATGGTTGTAACATATTTTTATTAAATTTAAGAAAAATTTCACTTGAAAATATAGCAAAAATATTATAATATTCATATTGATTTATGAAGGAGACTAAATAATTCAATTTACCTAAAAGAAGTAACTAATTTTACTAGATATTACAATTATTTTAACACAAATATCCACATATGATATATTATTTTCATTAATCACTAATATAATCTTGTACATTGGCTTTCTTAATTTGTTGAAATTAATGGAGAATGTATTATTGGAGAGAGTTTGTTCATTAGTAGTGTGTGAGACTTAGTTTAGGAATTAGTTCTTATATTCTAGGCGGTTGTTCTAACTCTCCTACTTGCATGTAAACTATTTATTCTTAATGATAAATGATGAATGACTAGAGCATTCTTCTAGAGGCACTGTCAAGGTCAAGCTCCTCACTTGTGAACTGCAAAAATTGAGAATATATCTTGTTTTCTTCCATTTTTAACACGGTATCAGAGCCAGTGTGCTTTGGTTATTAGGTGAGTGCCTAGGTGGCAGAAGTGTGGCCCGTGGTGGCTGGTATGAAAGAGGCCTGGAGAGGAGGCAAGGTATTGAGGAAACATGAAGAGAGAAACATTGTTTTTCGGTCAAATAAACACGCTGGTAAATTGAAATTTGCTCAAGGCTCAGTGTGGCTGTGAATCTCATAAACACATTGATTGACCATTTCTTAACGATTTCCAAGCAACATGCCTAGAAAGCATGGATCTGTTGTGTGATAGTTGCGCTGCTGCAAAATTGGATCATTCAAGCGTAGCTGGAACACCTGCCAATCTATTGGCAGTTGGGCAGACTTATGCAGGGAAATTGAGAGTCAAAATCCAGGCACAGATAGATTCGAGCCTGATTTGTTATTGTTGGAGTGAAGTTATTTTCATATATGAGCCTGCAAAAAAAGTGGATCTGAAGTTGTTTTCGGGTGGTGTTCTGGCTTCTAGTGAGCTACATTAACTATGAACTTGGGTCAGGCCCCCATAAGCCAACAAATGGTTCCATTGCTGGGACCATGATTTGCATAAAAGATGTCTCATGTCGTATCACTAGAATCTGATAAAGAAAGGAATTGAAGAGTGGTTGGACAGGAAGATTCATGAGTTCGTGGCGCAGGAAAACAGGAATCTGTGATTATCGAAGGAAGAGTGGTTAGATTGCTACTTATATACAAAAATCCATGAATTTTTTTTTGCATCCTTCCTCTCTAACTTGTAAGAGTGGATCATGAAGCTAGCAGAAAATCAAGGAAAGTGTAGGCTCGACAAACCTATTGTGTGGACTCCAGAGTTGGTGTGCAGACTAGAAGCATCAGAAGATAATATCGTGTGCACTGTGGCTCACTGGCTTGATTGAATTATAGGGGGATTATCACCGAGTTTGCGGTAGATACTTCAATCAGCTATAGCGAGGCAGAACGACGTTTCCTCAAAGGACCGCGAGCTAACTACGTTAAATATTTGCACATGGATTAAAATGCTACTGTGTGAAAAGTGGGTTATGCAAATAAATTGATGTTTGGGGCTACACGGAGTGGGAGGATCTACAAAAATGAAGGTAGCACAGAACTAGAAACTAGCTCCTTGATTTCACCTCCGTGAGAAAGCGAGGAAGAGCTCGCGAAGGTCTCATGAAGAAGTACGATCAGTTTGATAAAGTAGCGAATTCTGCACATACCACTTCCACCTACACCAATGCCAGTTTCACCATCTTCACCCCCCTCTTCGCCCACACCACCTCTGCCACCACCACAGTTCAATATGGCAAGAATGATAAAATTGTTGGTGTTCAAAGGAGTAGGGAATGAAGATCCGAATAGTTTTGGTTCGTGGTAAGGGTTGTATGGGAAGCACATGGAGTCACAGAAGATAATATAAAGAAAGCAATGTTGGTCAGTGCTTTGCAGGGTCGCGCACTGACTTGGTACGTTAAGCAATCCAATCACAATCTGAATGCAGGGATCATGGATATCCAAGCTGTGCTAAATAAGGAATTTAGCATATGAAAGTCAGAGATACAATTGATCATTGGATTTAAGGAAATCACGATGCTTCCAGGTGAGACCCCCTGGGAGTTGGACCAGAGACTGAAGGGTATCATTCATGAAGCCAACATGACCTTGATGGATGGGAAACACCATGCATGGTTTGTGACATCACTAACGCTGCATATAAGGAACACACTGTCATAGCAGAAGCTATCCACTCAGACCGAAGCCTTGGAGATCGCAATGAGACTGCACGATACCCTAGTACAAGATCCTAACCTGGGAGTCCAACAGATCCACGCGCAATTGAAAAACTTGTGCCTCAAGATGTAGAGTTTAAAATAAGACAGGACAGCTCACCCAGAAGCGCACGAGGAGGTATGGTGCATAAAGTGCAAGGGCCAGGGACATGACAAGGACCATTATCTAGTCTTCACGAACTACTTTGTGGAAGGAGGACCAATGCCATTGAGACCAGAGGCACAAGAAGGACCGAATGCGGCACCTGCATTATGGTGTACGATTTTTCAGATAAGAGGGAAGCATGCTAGGGATAACTGCTATCTATTACAGAAGTATATGGAGAGTTCCCAATAATTGTTATGTAATTTTTGCAGGTTAGTAGGCCACGATGAGCGCACCTGTAGAAGTTATGAACTGATGATGGATCAGACTCCTACTTACAGAGTTCAGACCAAAACATGGGTCGTTGATCAAAATGCAGGGATGGTGCACACTGGATTTCAGGGGCGTGGACGAGGTCGAGGTGGAATGGGAGTAGGAAGAGGTCAGAGACAACTAATATGTTACAATTGTGGAGGACTGGGGCACTATGCCTGCGATTGTACAAATCCGATGAGACCATCATGCTTATATGTACCCATTTTGATCATGAGATAGAAGACTGTCCCATGCTGATAGCGAGGTTGTGTGACAAAGGAGCACTCCAACCTCCCCCAATTGAGAACCTGCAAATGATAAGATCTGAGCCATGCGAGGAAGACCCGAATGTAAATATCATGCTCTGAAGTGGTATCATGATAGGAGATTACAAAGGCAAGTAGCCCGAAGAGAGTGCCTATGATTGCAAGGCTCCAACAGAGGAACCAGGATTTGATTTGGATCGCGCTAAGGAGACATTCATGGAAGCTAAGAAGAGCTTCACGGATGGCTCCACTTTAGGTAGTAAAGACAAACTAGAACTAAAAATGGACCCATCAATTCTCACTACCTTTTTGGAGACATGGATGAAGATGTTGCATGATAGCGAGGCTGTGAAGGGGTTGTAAGAACTCATGACTAGATGTGCTGGGACCATGCTAGGAGAACCACGCGTAGTCCGGAAGCTCGGGAAGCACACAATGCGAACAGGAAGATGTTAGGATATTCCGACACATAGGAATAGTTAAGTATAACTTGGTCTAGTATAGAGTTAGGTAAAGTGTGTTTCTTTACTATGTACATTTGTAACTTACAATCCGACGGTCATGATATGTAGTGATCCGACGGTTCATTCTCTCATCGGTATTACCGACACTTGATCCGTGGCTTAACACCCGATTGGTCCATGATTTCTCTTTAAAGCGCATGGAGGGCCATTTGTAGGCTAACCATTCATGAGAGAAGCTTATGTAAATTTTCATTCTTTTATTAATAAATTGCCTGAAGTGGCCGCGTTGGCTTAGGCCATGGATTGTTTCCCTCTTTGAGGGTTTTAACCACATCAAAATACCGGTGTATTGAACTGTCATCTGTTTGTGAGTGGTGTCCTTTAGTGTTCTGTCTGAGGAACTTACCTTGTAAATTCCTACATGGTATCAGAGCTATTTGAGGGCCGCGTCTGTTGGTGATCCAAATCTGAAGCCAGTACAACTGCATCTGACTGTCATCTCCTAGATCTGTTGTTTCTGACTGCTTTCTGGCCGAGAGGACTGCTCTGTTATTTTAGGAGCATCTGTTCCAGTGAGGAACTCCTTTTGTTTCACGCGAAAAGGTTTCCAGTAGCCCTAGTTGCGTCATTTTTAAGATCTGGAGGTATACAGTGTTTATTTGCAGTTTACAGTTATTTTCTCTCTGTTTATTTTGGTTTCGGTTTATTTAGCTCTTTTTTATTACCGGATCTATACCTTTCATTTCTGTGTATTCTCTTTGCCCTGCGACTATGTGTGATCTGGGCAAATCAGAAACAGAAAGGAAGGATTTTTCTCATGCGTATACTCTTTTCCGTTGTGCCTTAGTGTGATCTCGGAAAATCAGAAACATTGAGGAAAATATTTAGTTTCTGGGTAAAGCTAACTTTAAGCCATAAGGCTTGTTTTTTTTGTATGTCCATGTTGGGTTTTGTGTTTTTTCTTTTGTAGGGAGAAAAAATAGCTTTCTCAAGCAAGCACGCAATCTAAAGCATCAGTGACCAAGAGAAAACAAAGCCCGCCCCCCCTCTCTCTCTCTCTCTCTCTCAAAATTTTTGTTTAGCTCACTTGGTTCAAAGCTAATTTATGAGAGTAGAGGTCTTGGGTTCAAATCTCCTTTTTGTTGGAAAAGGGGCATTTTTTTTCATTTCCGCACATTCCCGCACTTCGTCAGCGCCTTCATCAACTTTTCTTCAAAAAGCCATAACTTCTTCATCAGGAAGCCATTTTCAGAGCCGTTTTTTTTGAACCAGCCTAATTTTTCGAGATATTTCCATTAGAACACTTAGTTTCAGCATACATAGCTTCAGTTTCTATTAAAATGGAAAGTCCATGCCAAGTTATTCTTGACAGCACCAACTACTTCCAATGGTGGTCCTACATTGTGGATTTACTTAGAAGTAAAGGTCTTTACCGAATAACCTCAGGTCAAGAAACCAAGCCGAAAGATGAAGAGAAGGTAGCTAAATGGGAAAATAGGAAAGATCAAGCATGTGGGTTGATAGGGATGTCTATCTCTCCCGATCTTAGATTCCATATTGCAGAACTTGA